>DWRA01003603.1:0-11844 GCA_018250295.1 Spathilepia clonius | reverse complement strand
AAGTCGACCACAGATGCGTTGCTACCCCTGAGGACTAAGTTGGAATGCCTCGTGAAGTTTATCTCCCTTACCACACCGCTCAAACCAGAAGACAGCAGCGCTTAACACTGCTGTTAATAGGCAGAAATAATTGTGGCGGTGGTGCCTCCGGAGTCGAACTACAAAGGGTTCTACCACCTTTAAATTCTGGAAACGTACAATGTTATGAGGAATGGATGAGCGATAATGACAGTTTTCGAAAATAAAAGATTGATAAAGGACTGGACGCTATTGAACGATGTTACATCATTTCAAATACGGTTCAGAGATGGCAACGAGGCCAGAGGATTAGGTATCAATGCTGTAAATGATTTCTGGTAAAACTCCTGCTTTTGTGATTTGAGTTTAAGATTCATAGGTAAAAGGGGTTCGTATTAAGTACATGCCATTCATACATATAACAAAACGCAACGAGATGAAAGAAACTAAATCAATACACAAAATTTATTATCAGCAATTGTATTTTTTATTTGTATTAGAATTTGTGCTTCATATCAGACAATATCCGCTGATTAAGTAATTTAATAAAATATAAATATCATGATCATTACTAGTGTGTTTGTCAAGTGATTGAACATTTATTTTTATAAGGTACATGATTTATGTTTAGAAGAGATTGTGATTAGACATATTTTTAGAATCGAACACGAGTTCTCGTTTGTTTCAGAAATCCTTTTTTTTTCAAAATTATCCATTAAAAAATCATAAATACTTTTCATAGCGAGCTCTTAACCGTTTGTAACGTTTAAGTTAAATTGATAAGTTTCAGATAAGCACAGTTTAATGGCAACGGTTACCACACAACTTTATATCTCGACAGGTGCTACAGCTACAGGTACACTATCAACAAGCATTGCGGTTGGAGCAACGCCAATTCTAAACCGCCTATCTGATTATGGCAGCCTAGTATAATGTATCCGACTTGGATTCGAAAGGTCTTTAAAGTTTTTCATTAGTAAGATGGATATTTCATGTAGCTTTTAATGAGATTAAACTAGAACCTCTCCATAGTTCGATAGATAGACATTGATGTTTAACTAAATTAAAAATTTTGAGTAAATTAAATAAAATTCAATTTTATTAATTGTACACTAAACTACAAGAACATATACTTTACACAAAAATACCCGTACAATAATACTCATCAACTGACACGGTACTCATAATATTAATAATGTTATAATACGTATACTGATTGTAAATAATAATAAGTTTCATAGAAAAAAGTAAATTTTAAAATTTCCAGTTTAAGTTAGAAATAAATAGTGAACAAATGCTATACACCACAAGGATCGTTTATTCCGCGGCTTCGGACATTAGTCACGGGCTTATCGCCCAGTCCTGACCACACTTGGCCCAATGCCAATATCGTCGGTTTACTCTCCAGGGCGCGGTGCACTACTGGAAGTAAACGCGAAGATTGCCAATAACGTTTTATTACAAAAATATTACGACTATTACCAAATCTTAAGTTATAAATACTATATTATATTAATTTACTGATTCGATTCTAATTAATCATGACTTACCACCATACTATTTACAGTTTACCATTATAACAATTTAAAACGTAATTATTTCGTTGTTACCATTTAATTTTGTGGTTGTTTTTTTATGGTGATGTAAATATGCAATACTAATTTGCCAAAGCGTGTGTATATTTAGTATCCTTTACGACTTTAAATAGATAGAATGAATTTGACATACAATTATAAAAAAAAAAACACTATTTTTTATGTAATGGAGGCGATAAGCTGGTAATCCTTCTGATATTACGCCTGTGCCACGCTAATGTCTTTTAAGTTAGAAGTGTAGATAATATTGGAATGTCTTGTATTCCTTCGTAACTCAGAAAAGAAACACACTTCTAACCGAAATACTGAAGCTTTACAACATTATTGTAAGTCAGGGTAGGTGTAGTTGTAGTTCCGCTGCACTTAAACTATTAAGATGTATACAGCTTTAATTATGTCTACTTTATTCGATATTTACGGAACTCGTAGTACAACTTATTTATCTTAATAAATCCCAATATACCGTGACTATTTTAATTTTATTATTTTGTCAGTAGCTGATCAGTTCCAGTTTCTAAAACGCGGGTCAACACACCGTGAGTCAGCTACCGGGCTCTAAATCCGTTTCCAATCGATAGCCACAAGTGCCGCTCGCTGCCTTCACAACTGGAATAATAGCCCCTAATGTAGACTAACCAACTAAAACGTGTCTTCTTGTTTCTCGCAGGGGATTTCTCGGAGATCTTTTGACGTCAGTTCATGACTGTACATATTAAGTATGTAAGTCAATGAAACAAAAAGATTGTTTGTCGTAACGCGAAGATTATCTCGAATATGCGAAACTAATATTTCTTTTATATGATTGAAGTAAGAAATGAGTATGCAGTCCACTTGATGGAAAGTGTCGCCCACAGACATCTGTTATCAATCCTATATAAGATTAGTATTCTACCTGAGGTCAGTCACAGATGCGTTGCTACTACTGAGGACTAAGTTAGAACGCCTCGGATAAGTAAGTTTTGCTTACCACGCTCTTCAATTTAAAATTAATTGTTGTTATTGGAAACAAATAGGCGAGGTGGTGATACCTCCGAAGCACAAAGGGTCTTACATTTAAATTTTTTAAAACATTGGCTTAATCGTGGTTATTAATGATCACTGCCGCTAAACAAACTTTTCGTGCCACTGTCATGTGGTGACAAAAAACCTAGCTTAAAAGGAACCCGCATGCCCGGTAGTTGACATATAACGGTGGACTGTGGTAAAGTGACCATCTGAAAAAAGAACCTATCCTAATGTGTTTTAAATGGAGATCGACTTGAGTGCATGCCAGTACACAATAAAGATATTCTCAAGCAATGTTTATAAAAAAATGTTCGATAAACAAACTCGCGCGCTCTCCACGATATCCGGATATAAAAACCTATTTGCTCTACATTTAAAGCTCACTCAATCGCGACGTAGCGCAAACATCGCGTATGATTAATGCGTTTCATCGTTTCATTGCGCGTTTATTGCCGTGTATAAACAAATATTCACTTTGCCTCATATTCGTATTTTTATCTGAGAGTACTTACCGTAATGAAAATATTTCAGATAACGCATTTATTTAATTTTATGCTTCCTCAATTTGTATATTTTGCTTCAGTAGCGTATGAAAGTACTTTTATAATGATTCGTATCAGGTTAATTAAATATCACACGCAAATTATCTGACGCGAACTTTATTTTAGTCGTATTTTTGGTTAGTTTTTTGTTTTGTGACGTTTGAAGTTCATTCATTTGAAACCATTTAAAACAAATGGTGTCAATAAAACCATTTCGGTAGTTGCAATAAAACAAGGAAGCGATAAAAATCGGATCACATATCGTTATCGGTCGATATAAAACGTGAAAGAACAACAGTCCATCAGGGCGGCCGCGCGACTATTGTTATTGTTAGACCGTTCGATTGCTTGCTTCGAGCGCCGATGTTTGCGTTATTCTATTTCAGCTTCTCCATCTATTGTAAACAAAACGAATGTGCCGTCATTGTACCTCGGGCTTCGTTTTTCAGAAACTTGACGCAAAAGAAGTTGTGAGCTATGTTTTATTTGAACTTCGAGTTGTCTTAGATTGGAAAGAAAATTCAACGAAGTGATAAATTCAACAATTTTCATGTCCATGCATTTCAATGTTTATACATATAAAAATGTAAAAGGATAAGGGTAGAGGTAATGATTAGGTACAATTTTGAAAAAAAAATCTATTAATGCGAAATGACTTTAAACTTCTCTTTCCGTACAATATTTTCTCAATTTACAAGTGTTTGTTACTTTTTACTTATGTAGGCGTACATTACGATCGTGTTAAGGGCCTCGTATAACTTGGATTAATTACAAAAGCATTTAATATGACAAAGAGACCAAAACTAATGGAATTGCACGTTCACTCTATTACTCAAAATGTCAAAGACACTGTAAGCTTAGAAGATAAATTTGGCGAAGCAACTTGAACTTAAGTTGAGTGCTAAGGACTCTTGTAATGGCCGCAGACATCTGAGTAGCACTAAGGGACAGAGCTGAGGGCTAAACAGCTGGATATTGTTTCATTTATAAAAATGTTGTGCGTCTTTAGATAATAATTTCCAAAGTAAACCTAGTTGGGATTCCACTTTCACTGGTAAATATAAAGATACCTATCTACCCTACCTACTCCATATAATAAGGACATTACCAGTACACAAAATATATTTTAATTCTAATTTAAATATTTTTTGGAATAAAATCTTTAATGTATAATAATAACCATAATAATTTCATACCTATGAGGCGTTCAAAAACATGTAAAATATGTATGAAGAGAAATGGTGACCTCTCACTGAAATTTCTCGTACGAAATCTAGTGTAGTAAACTTACGAAAAGACATTCGTTCTCTTTTATATTAGGTATTTGTATAACTTTTGCTCCAGTCCTCCTCCTTTAGTCGCTTGCTCATTACTGAGCATCGTGATGACCCTCCTCAGTTTTTTGGTGGATGAGTTTCCCCCATTTCCGACGATCGGTGGCGCAGTGCAAGGCGCGGTTGATATTGATATCCAGTTGTTCGGATACCTAATCCGACCATCTCGAATCCGCCCCCTGGGTCTCTTGCCTTCCACCTTCCCAGTTACGATTACTTTCTCCAGGTAATACTCCAGTATGGTATAACATTTTAATAGAACATATGCGCTGAATAATATGTTTATTACATTTATACCAAATAACATTTTACACGGCAATTTCATCCGCTTATTTCGCTTGTCGAACGCCAGATGCGATATGGAAACTCAGTTATTGAAATGTCGATAGCCAGCTAATAAATTCGTTACCGAGCTATATTGACGAGGCATATTGATTCACCACGGCATGCACATCCATCGTGTTCTGCGCGCCTGGTACCGCTTAATTAAATTCATACTGTTATTATATCGCAAAAACAAACAAACAGACTAACCAATTGAGTAAGTTATTTATTGCGGTTTTTAATCTAGTTTACGATACATTAATCGTACGTTCTATTCTGTCTGTCATAATATATTACAAGTACTTGACATCAATGTAAATATAATATCTAATTGTTCTCATTTTGAAGTCAGTAATTTCTAACTTAATTTTAATTTAACCATTTACTTCAATTGATTTATCAGTTTAACATATTATATCGTAGGCGGCCTTTTTTAGTTAATTAATCATTAATTATTTAGTTAAAAGATATTTAAAACTATAAAAACTAGTACACAAACCTCTAAATGTAATGAAATTAATGTGTTCATGTGTTAAGTAAGCAAAAAGCTTTCGACCCAACGTTCAGAAAAATGAAATAAAATTTACATTTGCGTTTAAAAATGGTACAGCAATTAAAGTCGGGGCAGCGGAGCAAAGCCAAGAGGCCGTTGTTAAGAGCAGCCTCTTGCGACGCTCTCAGAGGTCTTAAATGTATGTTTATTGCGACATTTTGTGTCGAAACAAACGGCTGGATTTATGAGGAACATTAATTGTTTACTGCTGATTATACTACTTAATTGTTTTGTTACATTATACCATTGTGTTTTTTACTTGCGATAGAATATCTTACTTACTTTTTAAAGTGCCAGAACTCTTTGAGATTCGTCTGAAACGTTACTGGCGTCATTTGTGATATATTCTAGTTTAAAGGATAGGGCCATTATCATATAATTTATATTATTATATTAGTCAATCTTGGAATTTAGGAGGAGTAAGGAGTTTGTAAGTGGTAGAACCTTCTGTGATTGGACTTCAGTGGCACCACCGCCATACGTATTTCTGCTTAGCAACGTTGTTAAACGCCAATGTGTTCAGATTTGAAGGGTGCGTTAAGGGAGACATACTTATTAGAGCACATGGTACAACTCAGTTACGATTCGAATCTTATCTGAGATTGGTTAGAGATATCCAGTTACTGCATGTTTGCTTGCTATTTCAATATTATACAATATAATAAAATATAAAAATCAAGTAACAACATTAAATATAATAGAGAGCCGAAATTACCCGGATATCAGTGCATTTCCTATGTTCAATCTTTTAACAGCAGGGAATTCCTAACACCAGGAAATAACCTCATTTTCTACGGCAGGAATACAAATAGCTCGCTGAGAGCAATTTGCATACTGATAGGGATAATGGATGAAGCTGGAGGACCTCGTGGCTGAGGTTATTTGTTATTCCTGAGAATCCAAAATTATAATTACGAAATTCCCAAATTCGGAAGAAGTAAAAAGTCTTGGTGCTTTTACCACAGATTAGTAGCTAATTAATTAATTAGTTTCATTTTGTTGTTGTCGTTGGAATTTAGCATTGCTTTGTGTTCGAAACTAACTTTTGGAAGTTGTTTTTATTATTTCTAGTTACGTGTTTGTTACATGAAAGTCTAATAGTAACTTATTAGAGTAAAAGTAACTAATAAAAATCCAACTAGAGTGATTGTAAGTGTTGATAAAAATGTATCTATTTATTTCGATTTAAGTAAAATTAAACTTGGTAAATGAAAGTTATTAAAAAACGGTTCATAAAAAATTGTTAATGATGTGAACAGAAGCATGAACGAAAATATTGTAGGTATCTACCGGAAAGATGTTTCACGACTTTCACGTCCTTTCCAGTTACGAAAACGGTGAACGCATAAACGCGTGTCCCAATTTTGCGTGCGCTGATTCACGGTATTTCACGGGTTCTTTGCCTCCAAAATGGAAGGTTAAGGACTGTTTTGTTTACAAACGAAGTAATATTTGCGAGTAACAGCTCCGTTATCGTTTGCAACATCAAAGACGTGACACTATTCCATTTACGATTCAGAATATGAAACGAAATCAAAAACGCGGAAAGTTGTTTAATTTTATTTTGTTTCCTTTCGTTTCTTTAAATGGATTCTGAAATGAGTTCAACATAAAATCTTTGTGATCAAAATATTAAGATTACAAATTAATTCATCTGCCTGACGGCATAAGATTTTTCTTGTCGAAATAAAATACAAACGTATAAGATGGCTTTATCCATTTTATTGAAAATAACGATAAAAACTCATAGCTTTATAGACTTGTAGTGGGTATATAAAGGTACTTTTTGAGAGACGTCACTGTCTTTCTCGACACTTGTTACCTAAGTAAGTTTAGCAGTGGCTGTTTAGTAATTTTGATAGACTTTCATCTTACAAAATTTAATTAGCGTAAGAAGATTAGACCCTCCTTATTTTTTAATTTTGAACAGTAGAGGAGTAGTAATATTGTAGTTCACATCTGGTCGGTGTATCGTAGAACCGCAAATAGTTGTGGCCACTACTACTTCAATCTTTCCGGCAATAACTATGCTTGCGATGAAACCGAATGACGATAATGGAAACAAGGCGAAGAAACCCGCTCATCTCAGCATTCTTAAAAAATCTCAAGCTATGGGAAGACTACCAATCAGCACTTGACCGTCGGAGTAGAGTATGGGTTAATCCCCTCTCATTCTGAGAGGATATCCGTGTCCATCAGTCCGACAGTAATGGGTTGACGGCGACACTTGTTTACTGTGGCAGTATCATAAAAATGACGTAAGAACTCAGTTACGACCGATGTAAGTTGATTACTTCAACAAAATAAATATAATATAACCATTTAGAATTACATAATAAATCTGGAGAAGTATATAAATTATTATCTTTTAACATACGCAGTGTAGTAAGTACGTTTGAAAAAATAAGGTGTTCTAATACCTTGAATTATAATTAAGTGTCAAAGCTTGTGTCTTACGTATTAGCACTCAGAACCTTTGACTTTACAAACATTAGAGAGCAGCTGAAAAATTAACATTTTACGTAAAACTGAACATGACCCGAGAAGAAATGTTCATGAATAATATAGAGCGCAAACGTTTGAACCCGGGGTCGTCGTCCGGGTTATCCCGCGGGCCATAAACTGTACGGTAGATGGATATAGTTGTGGCTTGTTTCACTCTAAAATATTATAAAAGAAATATTCTTTCATATTGAACTACTTTCTTCATATTTTTACTAGGAAAAAGTTCAAGTTGTAAATACAAAACTAAGTCTCTGTAAGCTTATTACAATGTAAATGACCTATCTTATGAGGTCATAAGCTTCTTTTTTAATCTGGTCAAAAGGCATGTAACTTAAGCTCAATGACAATGATTAATTCGTGATACTTTTATGTAAACCTATTTTACATTTTTTAACATATGTAAGTAGTATACATATATATGTACGGGTATAACGTAAGTATACGTGTACTATTTCCAAAAATAACATAGATAGTTCACTTTCAAAAAATATTCTAAAATAATTAATTATGAATAAATGAAATTTATTTTGAAGCTGAGTTCCAGTAAAAGGACGAAAAAACTGAACCGGCAAGTCCTCTAAGACCTTTAAAAACAGTAGTCCTATATGAAGATTACAGGTTCATCGCTACGTCTAAGTAACGCCGGTTTTATTTATCATCAATTCATCCAATTTTTGATCATCCACTACCATGTCAATTTTGATTTTGGGTAGGCAAAAATTGTATAGATAGACTGTTGACAATGGGAGTAATTTGGCACGTGGCAACATAATACATAACTGTACATACCGTCCCTGTTGTTAACGTTAAACCTACCAACGTCAACCCATTATTGTCCACTACAAGGCACGGGTCGAGTAGGTATTCTGTCGCTATGAAAATATATGTTCTGGGGATATAAACAGGTGGATGTAAATTTTGTGTGTATATCATGCCACATACTCATCGAAAGTAATAAATACAATGAAAATGCTACCCTAATCTAGTGGCAACATAAAACTTTACAGCTGTAATTTTAAATGGTCTTTTCTACTCCACAAAATGATGCTTTTAAAGTAATGTACATTTGATATTATGGCTATTGGCGCACTCAGACTTGTCTAAATAGTGTCGTTTACTCGGGGGACTCGAGCGGAGGCGACATAATGTGTTTTGTGTGTCGGAGACAAATTATTTGTATTGAAAACAGAACTGCGAATATTGCTAGGGACTCTTAGATGTTGGAACTTAAAATGGCCTGAAACCAGACGTAAAGGAGAATAGAAACCAATAATAATAAATAAGTAACACTTTCACCAAAAAACGGGACGGTTACGACCAACAAATATGCTTACACCAAAACCCTCACCCAAATTAGAAATGTCAACTTATCATTTAAATCTTTAACTGTCCAAGGATCAAATCCGGAAACCTTTGCGCGTAGATGCGTAAAAAATAACTTGTCGGCCATATTAGACAGAATGACGTCACTAAACTAACCAGCATTATCATCCAAACCAAATAGGTATGTAAAATGGTATGTAAAATATCAGCTTAATTGGTTATATTTAAATGGTTTAAAATTCTGTTGAAAGATTTGATACGCACAGATTTGTACAAACGGATGAACTAATAAAGTAAATAACATATAACCTTTTAATGACTAAAAGTAAAAATATCTGCATTTTGTCACAGCCTAATGAGTCGCTTATGAGGCGTGCAAATGTTTGCTTAACCAATAAACCTGTGGATAACCTGCGCTCCAGGTGTTCCAGAGCAGTTGCGTTATTCAACTCCGCGTTGGCAGGTCGCCAACATTTTTACTATATCACATTCATTTTTATCGCTTCGAAACTACTGGCGCAGTTTGTGAAAATGTGAATGAAATTTGTATCTATAAGAATTCCTTTTATGCTATTAGAATAGTGAATTACGTGCAGTCCACCTGTTTGTATGTAGTAACTGCAGTCTATGGAAATTATCACCATCATTATTTTACTATTCTTGTCGTATCGCTGGGTACGGATCTTCTCCCAGGTTGAATGAATTGAAGGAATTTAGGTTGGGCTTAGGTTAAGCTAGCGACAACAAATTATTAGAATTTATAAATATTTAAGTACTTTATGGAGACTTCTCAGGCTTTTCAGTTTCTTGTTAAGGTTTTCATTTATTATTAAATAAGTGATTGTTTGATTCTAATATGTACATAAATCGGAAAAATATATAATTATTTCTAGGACTCCAACCCAGGAGATCCGATTTGAGAAGCTAGAATTGATATTGCTACTATTCGTAGTTACCATAACTCATTCTAAAGATATATAGGATTCTCTTAAAATGTCTTTAGTTATTCATGTTATATCAACCCTGGATTGGTAGATACATAGGTTTTCATAATGCAGTGAACCGCATTAGTAGTGGGACAGTAATGGGTTGACGACGATTGACAAATAAGAGCTACATTGAGTAAATCAATTCGGAACTTACGCGCGTTTATAACTGCTACTAGTATTACTTGCATTACGCCGATTGAGTACTAAAAAAGTTTAGTAAAAGCTTTATGTTTAATTCATGAAACTCTTTTTTAAATGTGCTATTAAGAGTGCCGTTAGACGTATTCGCGAATTTCGTTCATAAAAATTATAGTCGTTGATATCTTTGCGATGTTGTCTTCGATTTAGCTCGTCATATGTGAGTAGAAATCACATATTTTAAGCATTAGTTTTTGGGCTACTGTAAATATTTATAAAAAATCGTAACTGTAGATACTATGTTAGAATTAAATTATAAAACACGTGTGAAACTTACTAAAAGTATTGTACAAGCGCCAGATGCAATTCTAAATTAAAATATGTCAACCTGTGCTCTGAATCCGTATCCAGAACGAATCTGTAGTGATTAATTTTCCAGGGGAAGCGACGCTACGTGTCGTTAGATATCATTTCAAGCGTGCACTCTAAACGCAAAATGAAGTTTCTCGTTATACGTTATACTGTTTCACGAACGGTTGAAAGATCTAAAGCTTTATATATAGTCTTAATAACTACCCTCATACGACTTTATTAATGAAATATTTACGAATGTATAAATTATTTCTTTATGATTTTCTGCATATAAATCACTTTTAATTAAAGTGACGTCATATTATGAGATAAATTGTGTATTTTAGTTAAATAACAGATGTGCATTGCATAGTGGGATACGATATACTTGTTTATCTTTCAACCGCAGAGCTCGTCAGTGTTCTATCATTTAGCGAATAAAACAACGGAGTTTGAAGGGAGAATAAAATTAACAGCTGTTACAACTTCTTACAGAGACGTCCGCTTGAACCGTTTTACTGTGCTGAGCATTTTGCACCAGATAAATACAATTTTCTTCTTTAGAAGACCAGTTTTAGTGAAAATGAAATACATAAAGTTAGCAAAATAATTACAATTAAAGCAAATTAAGCGATTGATTTGAGTGCATACGAATCAGTTAACGGATTTATTTTCGTGATAGACAAATGTTTTTATATTCCTCAACATAATTTTATCTAGGCTAGGTGCAATTAAGAACTATCTGTAATTTGTACTATGCATAAAGACGTAAATCACAAATAGAAGCCTGGAACATGTCTAAATTAATCACTAAAATTGTTTAACCACATTAAGGCTATTAAAAAGATCTGGCACCATTTTGGTTAATGGCGCTCTGCATAATATTAAGGTATAAGTTTTCATGTATTTTTATGTATTGTAAAAGATTAATGTCGAGTCAATGGTAGAAATAAGAAATATATAAACTGAAATACATTATACATTTTTACATTATCATGAAAATTTAGTTTGATGGAATGGGACTATTAAAATGGGTGTAGTTGAAACATGAGTAGTATTTTAGTACTTTATGGCGCAGTGCAGCCAACTACCCTGTTAAGGCAGGAAGTCTTAAATTTTCTTTAAAATGTAAGAAATTTGGCTCCCAAACTAAAGTAATAAATAATC
>DWRA01003602.1:0-11848 GCA_018250295.1 Spathilepia clonius | reverse complement strand
AGCGCTGCTGTCTTCTGGTTTGAAGGGTGTGGTAAGGGATATAAACTTAACGAGGCATTCCAACTTAGTCCTCAGGGATAGCAACGCATCTGTGGTGGAATTCAGTTGGGATTCTGGTCTTATCTGGGGTGGATCACAAACGTCCATGGGCGGCAGTTGCCACTTACCATTAGATGGATTGCATGCTCGTTTGCTACTCCATCATATAAAAAAACACTTTTTAGGATAATAAATTTAACTATTTTTTCTAACACAATTTTTTCCTTTGAAGTGTAGTAAAATAGGAGGTAAACGCGAGTATTCTCGCAAATGGAAAACAAATAACTTTTGACAAATATTAATTCAGTTTTAAAATATTGGTTTTCCAAATACATTATGCATTAACAAAATATTTGTTTACATTAGAAAATCGTTACTACGTCAATAATTATATATGCAAGAGGATCTGACTCCAAACCCTCCCGGCGCCTAACAGTCGCACCACAAACAATGTAATTCTCATGTTATTGTTGTATCCTTTTACAACGTTATTGTCAATGAATTTACATACGTACGTGAAATATTGAGTAATGGATAAAAATATATACGAATATATCTGTGCAGAGGTTAGTCTAAAAACATGTCATATATTTTATTTAAAGAGGACATCCAATGCGCGTTTATGCTAGTGTGATAGATTTTTTATTTTTATGCAGTAAAAATATAAAATAAAAATGTAATCTTTGTTGCAAAAATACGTATAACTTTGTATTTGAATAGTTCTCAGGTTTACATATTTTTTTAAATTTTTTTTTTATTCATCTAGCGTAAAAAAAAGAGATTTAAAATTTTCACTCATAGTTGCAGTTCCAGTGTCTCTTTATTATTACTCCGTAGAAATTAGAACTCAACTTCTCTTAACACTGCCGTTATAAGACGAGCACAGATATGATTATCGAAATCTAACCACGAAGAGATTTTCCACCCTTCCAACTTTTTTAAGACATTTGGTATCGTCTTAAGTTAAGCTTCTTGCCCTATTTGGATTTAGAAACAAATATCGATAGTTAGCCGTTTTGCTACATAACCGTGAGCATATTTTATTAAGCGCTCTCTAACAACTTTACCCACCCTAAACAATTTGAGAATTGTGCTAGAATTAGCGTTATTCCTATTTCTAAACTTATAGGAACCCAATTCGTACCTCTAAGTACCGACAAGTAGTTATAAGATAAAAGTTTAAACAAACTAAGCAGAAAAATTTGGAAAGAAGCCAAAATTTTTCTGGAAGCAAAACCCAATATACTTGAAAATACATGATCATTTCGTGAACATTTCATAATATTATTCCGTCTCACAAATAGTTTAACGCGAACCAAAGTTTAAACGTAACACACTCTATACCGCTTAAATTGGTTTACTTTAGTAGCTAAAAAAATACTACGTTACGAAGTTGTTATGTAATAAAATCGTTTGCTGAAGTTGTTCTGTATAAAATAGTTTTCAAAACTTTTGAGAGTGAAATATATTTTATATATGACGTGATGTGAGGTTTAGTAAATGTAAAGGTAAAACTGATTGTTATTGGCCGGGTGACTCTGCTTTTATACATAGTAGAAAGAATACTAGACTTATTACTATATTTGTATACATAGAAACCAAAACGCATCAGCCAGGAACGGCTGCTATGTTTTGGTTTCAATGGAGTGTTGAACTTATGCACTTTTTTTTTGTGATGGATTGCAGACGAGCTTGCCGTCCGCCCGATGGTAAGTGGTTACTACCGCCCATGGCTATTTGTAATAAGTATGTCTCTCTTACGACACATTTGAGGCCAAAAGATAGCAGCGCATAACACTGTTGTTATTAGGCACAAATTGGTGTGTTCTACCACCTTCAATATATACCATTACAGTATATTATAGTAGTCCGCTGAACTAAGATCATAGGCTTACAAAATTAGTAGCATTTTTTTTGGATTGTAAATCTGTTAAGTCGTCACTCCCCGTTAGTCGTTAAACCTTGTAAGCAGCTTGCGAGCTATGTAAGGAGTTTTTGAACTTACAACTTCAGGACGGTCAAGTGCGGATTAGTGTACGTCACACATCTTCGAGAACATTATAGAGAACTTAATGTCTATTCATACGTAATCACAACCACACCACACAGCAACGATAATAATTCAGTAAGCAGTGGTTGCTTCGTAGTTGTAATGTAGTTGCGTTGTGGTCTATATCGTTCACACTGAATTGAACAGTTTGGGTATCATTTGGATACAAATTTTAGCCCGCCCACGCAATTGCATTGCAGTTTGGCGCTGTGGATGTGGTTACATGTGAATAGGCACAACGGTGTCTGGTCTATCGTGAGATTCTAGCTTAAGTAACCACAGTCCTCTAAAATGAAAAGAAAGCTGACAGTCAGCTCTTCATACAGTAATTAAATTTAAAAACATTCGTTGTAACTCAAGATCTATTGGATATTTATTGAAAGCAACTATTTATTGATTTACCTATTTGAAACAAACATCGTTAGGTCACATTAGCGTAACTCAGTTACTGTCTTTTTTGTCTTTTATCGCGTCACTTCAGACGACTATTTTGCAATTAATGTACTTATCTCTAACCAAAAATAGAACAGAGAATTCTTTGAAGCCATAAAGAGGCGAATTTAAGTGCTATTTGCAAAATTTGTTATCTTAGGCTGACCGCCCGTTGATTACTATTGCTCGAGTAACTAGTAGCTTTGGCGATTAGGCTGTGACTAGTGATTAGGTAAAACGCGAGTTGCTCGGTGACTATTCAAGCTTATTATTAATGATCAATCGAATATAGTGTTTCAACCACCAAATATAGACATTTGACATTGTCTGAAAACTAGATATTATCAAATTTCTATCTTTAGCAGGTATAATTTCGATGGATTGAATATTAATGATGAGCATTAGTAGCTTATGCATTATCTTATGTAATTTTCTTTAAAGAAAACGAGATATTACGTAAAGAGAAGTAAATCAATGAACACGTGATTTGTCAAATTGCTAATCTTGAATATTCAGGTATCCTCAATATTTTTTAAAAGTGTGATCTCAGGTGTGTGGTTCCATGGAAACTGAAAATAAAGAGACATCGAATACTGCAGATGTTGTTCTTTTATAAGACGTCTATTTTTGAAACAAAGTGTGTTATGTAAACTGCAGTCCTCTATACTGAAACAACCCGCTGTGGCGTGTATAATCGAGTTCATTCGGACCGCAAATGCCAAGGCACAACTAGCTTCGTATTCCGCAGAATACCAAACAATAATAGCTATTATTCGACCATTTTCAGTACATTTTTGCTTTTTGAAATAACCAAATAATAGACTATAAACTCGAGGAAAGTTCGCGATGCTTCCAAATATTAATAATTTATCGCAATTTTCTGAAACTTGTTCATTGGTTAGACAGCAATGACTTCAACAAAGATTATGGTAATGTTTCGTCTCTCCGATTTATTGAGTATTTTAGCGTATTCATGAGTCGGATTTATGACTAAAGTTTGTACTAGAATGTTTTTTTTCTTCCACAGGCAACAGAATGTAAATTGAGGCTTCAGTCACACGGCTCGAATGATATCAATAAAGGAGTTTACGGAAACGAGTGTCGAGCAGTGTTAAGTGATGAACAAAGGACCATTCGTTCGCGATCACAATGCTAGCAGACGACGATACCCGACCCAAGTACAATTCGACCTATCTCGGAATAAATGACACGTACAACTTCTTCGAAGACCCCAGTTTTATTACCTTTTTTAAAGACAAACGCAGTAATAGTAGTAACATTGGCGAAGTCCTGAAAGTGCTCGAGATTTGGCGGAATAAGTACAATATATCTGTTGTCAAGGAATGCGCTCGATCCGATTATTGCTCCGGAGAATTTAGGGACTTGGTTCTCGCTTACAACAATATACATGGATATGTCAGCTTGTTGGTAAGAAATTTTACATATCCCACTATATTGAATACTGACTTTTTCTATTATTTCGTAGGCTAAACTTATGTAATACGTTTTGTGCTTGACAAAAAATCTTTATTGCTTTTTCATCAGTTATAAATTTACAGTATCATGCAATGCTTTAGTTATAACTTTTGAAATAAATAAAAATCGGCAAATTGGTGTCAATCATGATATTAAATGGAATTGATTTCAAAATGTTGTTTAAATAGGCAATAAAAATCGATAAATTTATTTTGGTATATTTTCAGATATGTCTTTTCGGAAGTTTAGCCAACGCGTTAAATGTAGCGGTTTTGACACGACGTGACCTTGCTTCAGCGCCTATCAATCGTCTTTTGAAATGGCTGGCAGTCGCTGATGTGTTCGTGATGCTGGAGTACGTGCCCTTTGCCATATACAGTTATTTGGTAAGTGATGCCTGTTTATATGAATAGTTGGATATTCCGGAACGATATTTATTACTGTAGCATCGTAACTTCGTAAAAATCACAACTCGGACTTCTGATTCAACTGTAGAATACTTCGTCGTAAAACCATCGACGACACGACTCCGAACCTTTTAAGTGTAGATGATGTTACTATATGAATAAATATTTATATGGCTGATGCAATAGGTAAATTTATATGGCTGATGAAAGAAAAAAATGAAAGGTAAATGAAACAAAAGAATGAACAATTTCTACTTATTTCATGTATTTTTCCTCTGCTTTTTTCTTTTTTCGGGTTTAAAGGCTTGCAGTCATTTAATTGTTGCTAGACATGTTGCTGATGTGTAATTATTTAGTTTTTAAAAAGTTAGTTTAGCGTAGATATAATCAAATTATTTGCCCAAATTATATTATTACTCAAATTAAAAGCTTTGGGAGATACCAATACCAGGTAAATGATTGATCGAAGATTATATATATTATATTACGATGTTAATAATTTTCGTGAAAAATTTATAACAACAAGCGAAGTTTGAAGTGGAGTATTCGTTAAAAATATGTTAGACTATTAGTGTCTCAAAGATAATGAAATACTATTGATTAAAAAAAACGTATTACCGCACTGATAAAATATTCCAGTTGATTTCAAATTTTGGGAATTGAGAAAAATTGGTTTTCAATATCATGAAAATTAAATATAAAAGTAAAATTTATCCATTACACGAGAAGCATTTCGAGGAATATTGTTATGAAGTCATATAAGAGACGATTGAACGGTAGGAAAATTTGTAACTAGAATTTAACCACCCTAATGTCTTGGCAACATAATGGAGGAGGTATATATTTACCGAGAAGGCTTACAAAATTTCTTACGAAAGAACATTATTTGGTTAATGAGAGGATGATGGATAATCTAACAATCTGGCACTGACATACAATTTCTCTGCTACCATTAGATATAGTAACTATGGCTAAAATTGATGTTCTTTCTAAGTATCGATTAAAAACGGTTTTCGAAATCATTTAAGTCTCGGTGTTAAATGGCAAACGTTCTTATTTTGAGTCACTATGGAACCACCAAGTCGATGATTTATTTATAAGCACTATCAGAACTGCGTCTAACGTTAAGTCCAGGACTAAATCTGAGACGTAGTATGCAAATTATTTAGGACTTGCTTCTAACTACTTTTACTGCTCATTTTATGTATATTTTGGTGTTTAATCAGAAGTTTGATTGTTGACAGTTATTCCCGGGACAAGAGGATCGGCCGTACTCGTGGGCAGTGTACATGTTGTTCCACATGCACTTTACGCAGATCTTGCATACCGCCTCCATCCTGCTCACACTGTCGCTCGCCATCTGGAGATATATCGCTATCAAGTTCGTGATTATTTTTACTTCTTCCAAGATACGACAGCCGATTTACATATGATTCGACCATGTTCTTATTTTACTTGATGATTCTTCTTCTTCATGATGATGAGTGGCAACTGCTACCCATGGACATCTGTGAACAATCCCATGATAAGATTAAAAACCTACCTGAGGTCGGTCGTAGAAGCGTTGTTACCCTGACGACTGCGTTGAAACGGCTCGATTAAGTACGTCTGCCTTGCCTTTCAAACAAGCATACAGCTGTGGTTAAGACTGCTATTATTAGGCAGAATAGATGTGGCGGTGGTGCTACCGGAGTTAAACCACTCAACATTCTACCTGCTTTCTTTTTTAAAAGACTTAAAAATCAAAAAGTAAATCTTTCCTACGAATAGCCGTGTGTGCGTAGAGTAGCACTTAAAATGCTTTATCATAGCAAACAATCGATTACGCTCAACAAATACACAGATAATGATATTTGAATATTAAAAATTAAACCCAGTATTTAGCATTCACAACAGTCGTGACAAACTATAATTTTTTCGAAGGGGTTTCTCTTCCTTTTAGATATTAAGAAATAAGTGACATGTATTTAAAAAAAGAAAAAGTACGTCGCATTTTTTGTGCGGAAAAAAGTTAGTAAACACTAAGAAATACCATTCAAAATTAGTGTACCTACACAGTGTCATTCGTGGATGAAATCACTTCAGTTATATCAAAAGAGCCGTTTAGACCGTAGCCCATGCCAAAGAAAAATATATATATACAATGAAATAAATTTGAAGTGTTTGTTTGTTATGTCAAAAGACACCTTTACTTAATGCATGATATGAAAGTATGTACATATAGTACCTATAACAAAACCGTCTTGTTTGTTTTGACGAATCTTTGAAATGGCTGGATCAATTTTGATGACATTTTGACGACCCGCGTGGCGGAGCGGTCACCATACCGGTCTGACACGCAGTTCCGGCTTCGACCCCGGTCAGACAGAGATCTGAATGATGAATTTAGATTTCTGCTCTGGGTCTGGGTGCTTGTGTATTCGTCTTTGTGTGTCCATGACACCCACAACACAGGATTCCCTAATCCTACTGTGGGGCTGTGAGTGTATAAAGCGTTATAAAAAGAAAGCGTTATTTATTTTCACTGAGTAACATAGGTTACTTTAAATACATAGGCAAAAAAAATAAAACCCGAGAAATGTGCGCGTGTCTCATTTTGTTCAAATTGTACAAAAGGTTCCTTTCACTGTGGTAGTTTAAGATTTTCTATATTCATAGGTACCCATCATATGGACCAGCGCTATGTACAGATCGCCGCTGTTCTTTCGCGATCCTGTGCAGTTTTTTGCTACCACCAATACTCTGCATACCGTCATATTTTGTAAGTATTGTATTTAGACCTTCCATCTATATATACAATTTTAATTCCATATGCATGTGTCCACAAAGCTTTAATTTTTACACAACGCTGCATTTTTATTTGAGAAATCACTTTTTGTCCCGAAGTTCCTAAGAGAGCGGAAATTAAAAATATGTGTTTTCTCGGCAAATCTACAACCATTGGAATACTTACTGGAATAATTTATCCACTTCCGCATTATTAATTGTTAATAACAGCGAAGCGTGGCCGGATTTAGTTAGTACCACTTAATGTGTTACTCCGTATCCTCTTGTCTGTCAGTCCGTTATCAAATTTAGATCAGAATTTCACAAAGTGTTTCGCCAGATTCACCTTCACCTACTTCTTTAACAATTTTGCGAGAAAGGTTAACGTTTAGCTTTATGCAAAGAACAGTCTCGTTCAATCCACGTAACGGAAGGTTAAACATATTCACAGAATATTACAGATAAAATCAAAAAGAGAAAATATGTCTGCATTGTCAAAAAAAAACTTTTTTAAGTTGATATATTTAGTTTCAAGATGCTTAGGTTAAGTATTAGCTAAGGTAAAGGAATTTAAATAAAAATGTACTAATCTATGATACTGATTTACACGGGACTTACGCACAAATATCTGAGAGCATGACAGTGCCCCGCCAAGTCGAGAAAAAGCAAAAAAGGGGCACAGTCGTGACTATCTTTTCTCTAAGCGATTCAGTACATTTTCACCCTCCCCTGTAACTTCCTTGCGGATTAAATATTGTATATTAATGTAATAAGTAAATATATCATCGTCAACCAGGCTCCATTAATATCTGCAGATGTCGAACATATCAGTCACTTGCCACAACTAAAATAATACCTATTGTTTCTATACAATGTTGATGAATTATATTTATATCTTTACTAACACGCCCACGCAGACACGAGCTATGCCTTTAACATACTGAAAGCATAGAAAATTTTATGATCCAGCAACAGGGTTTCATTGTCTAAAAAGATAAATGGGTCCTTACTGTCCCACTGCTGGGTTCTTTTAGGCCCACAAACTCAAAGGTCTACTCAAGTCAACTAGGACTCAAAAGGAAATGAAGTTATGCCCACTTATAAAGATAAGTTAAAGTTTAACTATGGTATTTTATTTAGCCCATAGCCATAGTAGACTTCACACACCTTGTACAACTGTTTTATTAGAGAACTCAGAACTCTTTTCGTCTATATATCCCTTAAGTATATAAAAACCTGCGCTCAAGCAGCTCATAATAATAGAAAGCCAATTAATTTAGTAAATTGCCCTTTACTATAACATTATGATCGACCATATTACCTTTTGACTCGATTATAATCGCTTTGCAAGTTCCTGGAAAGTTACTACTTGATTATATTAGTTCTTGGTTAATTAAACAAGAAAGTTCTCTGCTTCCGACACAATGACAACTTACCAAGTTTGATGTGAGATTACAAGTTGTTTTCACGGCGTTGCTAGTCACATAACTTTAAAATTAATTACGTAAGAACATGTTACATGTTTTCGCAAGTCAGTGTTGCAAAGTTGAATCGCCATAAGTATGTCTTCCTTGCCAACAAGATCGCTGTAGCGCCCAACACAGCGACTATTAGGTAGAAATAGACGTGGGGATGTGCGTACCGAGTCGATCCAAGTCGAAGTTACATGCATATAAGAAATAATTTATCATTTTCTATAACGGTGAATGAAAACATCGTGAGGAAACCTTCACACCTTGTTTTGTCTTGAATAAAAAGAATTTCTCAAAGTCTGTGAAGTCTACTAGTTCGCACTTTGCTAGCGCGGTGGACTATGGCCTAATTCCTCTCAATCTGAGAGGAGACCTGGGCCCAGTAGGATAGTAACGGACTGATGACGACGACTACGACTTCTAAAAAAAATTGATGGCAGGGTATTTCACAATAATTCCGTTAAGATATTTTGTGTTTGTTATGTAATTATGTAATGAAAGTTGATACACGTATTATGTTGGAAATAATACCGCCTACACAGAGGGTTCCCCATTGTTTTTATTCCCCGCACCTGTAACTGTATATAGCCAAAAATAGCTCACTTGAATACATCGTTTGTTTACTTAGGTAACGCTTATGGTAATTAACTAGTAATATGTTAAATTTCACTGTAATTTCGTTACTAAAATAGCAAATTAGTCAGTAAGTTACAGATACAATAACAGGATTAGAAGTACATCTTATAGTAGTATACATTATGAAAATAAAGTTTTTTTACACTTTTAGACGGCTAAAAATTACTTAGGTCTAATATTGGAGTTTTTAGAGTTGATTGTTGTACGACGTCAACTTATTAAGGTTCAGTCATAGTTCACCGCGCTGGCCGTGTACGAATTGATAGACGCCATATATCTGCGGGAACTTTTATTTTACACAAAAAATAATGTAGTAAAATACATACATATAACATGTGAACCGTTTTATCTACATCATTTTAAAGGTGGTAGAACCCTCTGTGGTTCGACTCCGGTGGCACTACCGCCACACTTATTTCTACCTAATAACAGCAGTGTTAAGCGCTGCTGTGTTCTGGTTTGAAGGGTGTGGTAAGGGAGACATACTTTTTCGATGCATTCCAGCTTAGTCCTCGGGGGTAGAGGCGCATCTGTGGTCGACCTGAGACAGGAATCTAATCTTATCTGAGGTGGATCACAAATGTCCACGGGCGGCAGTAGCCACTTACTATCAGGTGGACTGCATGCTCGTCTGCTACTTCCATATTATAAAAAAAGAAAATTATAAGCTACTATGGCCTTTTAGTACAAATAGGTTCAAAAAGTGGTAGAAAAAGTATTATGCAAGCAGAGGTACCACCACCACACGCATTTCGAACGTGAAACAGTTCTTGTATTTCGGTAGAAGAGTGAATGAATGTGAATCCGTGGGCGGTAATCGCAACTTACTGTGTGGTGGACTGCATGCTCGGTTGCTACTTCTATAATATAAAAAAAATCCACGTGCTTAAATCAAATCAGGTTCAATGTTCGCTGAAAAGAATCGATGTTAAAAAGCTTTCTTCAATTGACACGGCCACCATTATTATTTCGCCTGCAATAATGATTTCTCGTCTTTCAATCCCCTGAAGGCGCTTACAAATGAAATGAAGAACAAAGGAATTATTGTGATATTGATATTTTTTCGCCGAGTTGGAAACTTGTACGGTTACAGCCTATTGGAATAGATTTTCGTATGAATGTTATTTGATATTGTTTCGTGAATATAAAGTCGAATAGAGGTGAATATTGTTTTTTATGTAACAGAAGCTAAACGAACTTATTGCTCACCTGATCTTAAATACCACAGTCACCCATGGAAAACTAAAGAAGCCGCCATAATTTAGATTGCTTTTCACGATTTTCTCAAAACTGAAAAGTTACTTTATTGACATTTCAGTTTTGAGGAAATCTGTGAACCTGAAAATGAACACGCCAAAATGTCGATTAAAAAAACAGTTTATTAATATGCTTATATCTTGTGTTAATAAATAAAGTATACCAAAACAGTGAGAGAATGAGTGGGAGCCAAATATAAATTCCAGTATTTTAAATAAAAATCTTTATTAACACACGATTCTTTATTAAATGTATAAAAATGCAAAATTGTGTAGGACTGGTTACTTCCATTTTGAAATCGGAAAAATGAATATAAATAACGTTAATGTATGTAAATACCCATTACATATATCAAGTGACGTGTTGATTATTACTAACGGCATTACACATAAATTAACTCGCTATAGTCTCTTTGCCACCCGTGTGCGTCTGCATGTAAGTATCACGCATGCAGGCGAGACGCGTGCCCGGGCGTAAAAACGCGCGACAGGAAAAGCGCCCTTTGATTGAGAGATTCGTTGTTCATCCAAATTATTATTAAAATAAATAAAGCTTAAAGTGTCAAATTAAAAGTAAAATAACTGTTTTTTATAAAGTGCCAATTAAAGTAATGGTATGAAAAAAACAATTATAAACATTTTGGTCTATGTGTCTGGCTGACTGTTTTCGAAACGGGGAGACCGATTTCGACGGCAGTTAGCTGATTTTACAGGGCTGATTTTACTCTCTTTAATTTACTTAGGTTACTTTTATTTAAGAAAAATACTTAGGAGTCCGCGCAATAAATTAACCAATAACATTATTTAGCCTAGTTATATCACTATAATTGATTAATTCTTAACACTTAATCCGTAATGTGTCGTTGACAAGGCACTATCAAGAAATTAAATTATCTTAACCAAATGATTGATTACTGTTGAGGGTGACGTTAAGGAAAACAATTATCGGGAGCGCCCAAGGCTTACGCTTCACACCTTAGCCTTCGGCAAATCGATTTCTTATCCACGAATCCCTAATCCTATTGCGTTAAGAGCACTTTGACTCCGATTGCAATACAAGATACTTACGTCACGCGTGACAAAATAAGTCCTTTGTTCTTTATTTGTTTTGTGATTCTTTTATGTTGAATAATTAGTAAACGAGCAAACAAGGTGGTGGTTTTAAAGGTCGTAGAACCCGTTGTAGTTCGACTCCGGCGGCACCTCCGCCATACTTATTTCTGCCTAATAACAGCAATGTTAAGCGCTGCTGTCTTCTGGTTTGATGGGTGTGGTAAGGGAGATAAACTTAACGAGGCATTCCAACTTAGTCCT
>DWRA01003601.1:0-11849 GCA_018250295.1 Spathilepia clonius | reverse complement strand
CAGCAGCGCTTAACATTGCTGTTATTAGGCAGAAATAAGTGTGGCGGTGGTGCCGCCGGAGTCGAACTACAAAGGGTACTACCACCTTTAAACAAAATGTATACTATAAACGATTTATGAAATAAGCGATCCGTCGCGTCAGTATATAAATTCTTCCAATAAATTAAATACATAATATAATGTTAGCCGTTAATGTTTTAAATTTTTATTGATTATATTAATTTCCAATTAACTTTTTCAACATATTTTTATAGTGATTTATTTCATAAATTTAAATGACTGTAATACTAATTTCAGATACTGTTATGCCGGTCTTCGGAAAAAGATTAAATTAGAAGTGCCACAGTTACCTGATTTGGGCGAATCGTCCAAGGTATTTATTATATTTGAAAAGATTTTAGTTGTCTGTAAGATTAGCGCTTACATAAAGAAACAGTTAAATTATTTCTTATACATTGTTATACAAAACTATACATTGAGTTATTGTACAATATATTGGGTATTGTTGTACTTGCTACTTCCGGTCAGTACTTATAATATAATGTTTATTTTATTACAGGAACCAAGTATATCGTCGAGGGAAAATGAGCGAGTGATTTGCGATTGGGCCGAAATTAAATTGGGTATGTGATCTGGTATCTAGAAAAAAATAGTTTTTTTTTGCGCCCAAACAAAGAAGCTATCCTGCGAACAGGGAGGGGGTGAATTCTCATGCACTAACACCAACGCCGCGACGATGCGTGGTAGTGTGGGACTCGTCCTGAAGAGACGCCTACCCACTAAACACCCCCTTTCTGGCTTTAGTCCACGGGGACTCTTAAACGTTTGACTGTTCGCGACCTGAAAAAATAGCAAAATATGAGGTTATATAGTAACATTGTTTATCGTACTATTGGTTACTCACGGCGCAGTCTGTAAAATTGTATTTTCTTAAAAATTTGCTAATTTATGTACTTTGTCATTTTTTATTATTTTTCAGCATTGCATATTTGAAAGCGACATTATTCGATTGCGAAATATTTCAGTGTTTCCGTTTTATGCAGTGTTTTTCCGAATGAACTCCTCTTTAGTTGGCTAGGAACATAGATTAAAAAAATAACCGATACCGATTTCGTTTTCATTAAAATTAGGGGCCGCGGTTATCTTCTTTGAGCAATTTCTATATTCGATTAGCGTGATATATAAAAAATACCCTATAAAATGAAGGTGTGTATGTCGGTTGCAGGTACAAAGTTCGCGAACATATCGGAGCTGTCGCGGCACCTGGCGGCCGGGCCGCGCGCGCCGCCCGCTGCCTCGCCGCCGCCGCTCGCGCCCGTGCACGGTACCTTACAATATCGACACTTTATGGGTCTTATCTACACGGAAGTTTTGTATTATTATGTTTGGTTATAGCTGTGCTTAGGATTCAGCTCTAAGCCTGTTAATTTGCTAGTTCGGTACCTATTCAGTAAAAAGTTAAGCACACGGTAATGTTTCCTATCTAGCTTCTGAATCAAACGTTTTACATGTTATATTGTGTTTATTAAAATTTCAGGGCAACCAGAGGAAACGCCAGGTCGGGAGGTAATGAGGCGGGAATTGAAGCGAAAGATACAAGTAAGTTATTATTCTCAGCGGATTAAATGTGTTACATTGTAGTCGTATAAAATACAAAGAATGAACATTTACAAATCAATCTACAGACACAAGGAACACCCGGCCGAGCGAAAAGAAACAAGGGGCAGGAGAGCACCGGCGAGTCGCCGCCGTCCACGTCGTACGTGGGCGGGGGCCCGCACCCCGTGAAGCACGAGAGCGAGCCGCCGCCCGGCGCGGGCTCGGGCTCCCACCCCTCCGCGTACGCGGCGCGCCCGCCCTCCCCCGCCTCCGCCGCGCCGCCGCGCGCGCCGCCGCCGCACGCGCCGCACGCCTCGCTGCTCGTGCACGACTACCGGCCCGAGCCCTACGCGTTCGACTCGTACGCGCCGCACGACCTCACCGTGCTGCCCGACGCCACGCACAACGTGCCCATCAACCTCAGCAGCGACGCGTCGCTCGACCTGTCCACGGAGCGCACGGAGTGGGCGCGGCGGCGGCCGCCCGACCCGGCCGGGCCGCAGCCGCGCCTGCACCTGCCCGGCAAGAAGCTCATCCTGGAGACGTACCAGAGCGAGACGCAGGGCAGCTCGCCGCGCGCGCCGCCGCCGGCCGCGCCCGAGGAGTTCCCGCGCGCGGAGTACCTGCCGAAGAAGATGCGCGCGGCCGAGATCCTGGGCGGCAAGCTGGCGGCCGCGCGCCAGCCGGCGCCCGCCGCCGAGCCCGCGCCGACCTCCGCGGACTCCGCCGCCCGTTCGGAGGTTGCTTTTTTAGAGGATTCAAAAAACTTAACGAACCGGTCCAAAAGCACCGCCGCGGCGCTGGCCCGGGAGGAACAGGAGGCGGCGAGTCCGACACGGTCGGTGAAGGCTCTGACGCCTAAGTACGTGACGAAATTTGGCGCGCGGACCAAGGACCCCGCGCCCGACAGGCCCGCGACCCCCGACTCCTGCTGCGGCCTCGACGGCATCAACATCAAGACGGGCATGATTTGCGAGGAGAAGCACTCGGAGATATTGAACAGGGAACGAGTCATAAGTATCTGTAACATCGACAAGCACGACTTGGACGATTACCTGAACGAGGGCAACAGTCAGGAGCACGAGGAGGAATTGTTGCAGTATTTTCAACAACGAGATAACGATCAAGACGTGTCCGGCGATCCGAATTCTACTAATAGCGCAGCTGCTTTTTTAGAAGCAGGCCAGGACCCACAGGACGACCATAGTCAAGGGAAAAGCGAAAAGATATCTCAATTGAGGGAATTGTTAGCGAAGAATTTAAAAAACCAAAGTGGGTCCAATTCAGCAAATCACCCAACAAACCAAGAGCAACAACTAACACTGGTAAACCGCGATCAACAAGTCAATAAAACACCTGTCACCGAAGGAGCCTTTAAACCAGTAGTAGACATTATGAACGGTCCAAATGTAGCTACCCAAAATGATATAAATATTAATAAACAATCTAATTCGCTCCCTAACGAAAATAACGTTCAAATAACATACAACGCGAGTAACGCTGCAAATCCATTGCTGAGTAATGTGGGCGGACCGCACTTGTTCAATGGGAATTGTCATAACGAACCTCAGAGTCCAACGACGAGGACACAGCAATACGATTTTGTGCCCATCTCCGATGGATGTCATTCGCCTGGAAACTTCCACTCGAAATCACCATTAGGTTTCGGTCAAAGAGGCCACAGTCCATCGAAACTGAACAAATCGGTTATATTAGGTGGATCTCTGCAAACTTCCCCAATATCGCACAGTACTGCAGCCAGTCCCTTCGTCAGTCCGAGAAACACTCCAGTGCCGCGGTCCAGACTCTGTCCCCGACCTATACCCAAACATAATGGAAGAAAACGGCGCAACCCTCTCTCTTTAGGCGTAGGAGACCCTTGTTCCAAGCAATTCGCAGTTCCGAACGATCAAAAGTTTTTACACAAATCACCGATCAGTGCCACAAGCTTGAAATACTACCAGCCGATGTCCGCGCCACCTTCGCCAAATCTGACGCAGTATAAAAATCCAATGTTACAAAACTCCCCGGGAATACAAAATGGTAATAGCAATATGTGCCTAAATTTCATACCGAATACTTTGTTTAGAGAGCACATGAATGGGGAACTTGCCCAGCCTTTGTCAGCGGATCCGCTGTCGAGTGAAGTGAGCCGATTTTTTCAAGAGCCCATAGTAAATTTTAGACTCGGTCATGATCCATCGTTCCGATCTCAGTCAGTGCCACTGAAACAGGGCATGAATAATGTAGGGTTACAAAGCTACAACAATACTCCAGTCGGCTCCGTGCCCCCGACCCCAGTGCCCAACGAGTTCTGTGACTTTGGGTCTCTAGCTGATACGTGCGACATATCGAAAGCCGGCCTCAATCCGGAAACGTTGGATAAAATTTACGACGCAATAGATAGTAGTAATGACGTACTTAATACGGGTGCCCCACCAAATTTATTAAATTCTAACGACACCCTCAGCAATGGTTGTGATCCCCTGCCTGAACAGCAAATCCTAACTGAAGAACAATTGAGTTCATATATTCCAAACAGCGGCGATTTGCTCGACCGAAATAGTCAGTTCAATCAATCATTCCCAGGAGACGCGGCCACGACTGACAATGTAGAAGAATTTTTAAAGCGAGCCAACAGCATAGAATTTGATTTGTCCGACTTGGTTTCGGACAAAAACAAGTATTACACGTCGAGGTCCGTTCCCAGCACACCGTTACCTTATAAGCGAACGGCGACAAACTTACAGATAGACTCGAGACGGTCTCGGGAGTTATTTGCCACGGATAATTATTCAGCTGTCTCCAATGGGATATCGTCTAAATCGGTGCCGTCGACTCCTCAACTCGCGGAAGACCGGAGTGTCTTCAGTTACAGTAACAGAGACTTTTTAATTAATGGAAACTCAGTGGAAATATGTGGCTCTACCCAAATTCGTACAGTCGTTGAAAATGACCAAGGATTGACCTCTCCGCTCGACATTTTACGTGAGGACATATTGGACCCGTTGACTCCTGCGGCCGACCTTCTAGCCGATCTTGACAAAATCGACGGAGCGCCGTACGTTGACCTCTAGTCAGCAAAACCTTTAAACTTGAAATTAACAGCGCTATTAGGATCGTTTTTGTATATTAATATAGGATGCGAAGTATTGGATGTCTTTATAGAGTACAATATTAAATGGTATGCCTTCAGTGAAGGCAAAAGTTTATTTGTACGCGTCTTAGATTGTAAATGAATCGCACACTCCCAAAAATTGAGTCAATACAATGCACCATTATAATGTGATATGTTAAAATTTCTATTACACTAAAAATGTCTCAATTTTACTAGAGTTCTAAATCATCAAATGAAATATTATGTTATTTATGGTCTCAGTAGAGTTTACTTTGTTTTTAAAAGCGACATGTTTTCTTCAAATACGATGAGATTTTGGTGCGGGGCTGCCTATAGGTATGTATAATTACAGCATTTCTCCCCCTACTTATGTTCGTTTAGAAACGTTCGTCTCTCAAAGTCCCAGGTTACACGTAATTAGTATTGTCGTCCATTACTATTATATAGATACATTAATAATGAAGCTTATATCAAAAATAGTGTGGTCCTCCGAGCCAGAACCGGCGAACTAATCAATATGGGCTTTAATAAGTAACAAGTAACAAAAATGCTGTATGTGCCTCAAGACAATATGTAAGCTCATCGTTAATCTGAAAGAAACATCGAAATTTTGATATGTATTTTAACGTAGTGTTGATATAATAAATAATATACTAGATGATGAATTCCATCAAATGACGAATGTAGCTATATAGATTTTAAGCAGACCAATCCAGCGTGCCAAGCGCGCTTAGTAAATATATTATAATTGGTTTCTTAAGATAAAAGATATATAAATAGAATATAGTTTATAAAAATGAATTTATTGTAAGTTAGCACAAAGATTTAATATATTTTATTATCGCATAGGAGTTTTACTCTGATATACTAAATTTATACAGACCGCATGTGATGCGGTATGGAATTTTAAACCTGCCCCGCATGGCTGCAGCGAGCTTATACGATGTAACCAAAACATTACTTGATGTTGATTTACGCTATCGAGGCCAGCCGAAATGTTTAGTTTCATTATTTACTAAACCAGTACATTCTTATATAATTGAACGCATTAAAGTATCGTGCGTTAGTTAACTTTAAAAATAATATTGGTTCTACAAAGAATAACTAATAATAATTAATAAATTATTACATTACTTCCCAAGAAAACATGTTAAACGGATGTTATTTGATAAAATTTTAATGTTCCGTAGAACGGAAAAGTTTCCATTTTAAAACTTAGAATTAATCTATATTTGTCTTAGGACTGTAATTATTAACGAAATTTAGTTATTTGTTTTATTTGCACAAATGCAAAAAATATATATGAAAATTGGGCTCGTCTGCAATATTCCTATTGGATTCGATAGTATATTGCGTCCTATCAATTTAGATGTCCTTAGATAAAATTTTATACCCTTAACACAAATGATTTTTTAGACTCCACATTATATTGAACTGTAGATAGATCATAGATTCGTTGGTAGGCATCTTGTTGGCGAGCTTAAGAGTGTACTGGTATATTATTTTACATTTTGGCGAGCCAGATAACATGGTACAGTGGCCAGCCTCCGTTGTTTGTCCTTACTGATGGAATAATATTGTATCACATTGTTACTTTCCATTTAGGGCATCGTTATGTAATTTGTTAACGCTTCATAGAAGTATTTTACTAAATCACAATAGTTTACTGATGTATGTAGCCGTTTAAAAACGCGAGAATGTAATTTTAATTTATTTCCTTTTATTGTGCCTCAATGAATTAATGAATCATGAATGCTTAGTAGTTGGATTGTTAAACGCTAGTACAAATGACACACTGATTCGACAGGGATATACATTTATGTAAGTGAAACCGAAGACTGTTTTAAAGTTTGTAGATATTTTCAACAAGAATAAATTAACTCTCAAGTTATTTGTCTCGATGAATAGGTACGGTGGACCTAGTGAACAGTGTTATTATATTCCATTTTGGTATAATTTACCAAACAGTCTTGTACCTAATTATTCTAATTGTATATTAATTTAGTACGACTTCTAAGACTTTAGTGATTTGTAAATAATAAAGTTTTAATTCCATCTTTATTTTACTTGTGTAACATTGATTTCATGACAGTAACATCCATCATAGGTCTAATTTTGTATCCGAGAGTCACAATCATATGCGCCATTTGTATGTTAACATTCATAAGCATAGTTTAATTGTCACTGTAGTTTTATCTTTTTGTAGAAATGTATATTAATTTTTATTTTCTAATGTTGAATATGGAATATGGTAGTTTCTGCTAATGTCTGTGGTTCGAAATCTTAGTGGGGGCCTATATACGTTATTATTACAGGAATTTATTTCAAACTATAAATGTACATACAGTACTTAGCCATTTAAGGGGCGAAAGTGGATCGAAGTTTGTAGGCACCAACCGGGATGGCAATAGAGATTTAACTTCCGTCAAATTATCGACGTAAGCATTTTATTACTGAGATAAAGAAAGCCTAATTTACGAATATAATTTAGATTTGATAAAAAGTGATAATATTTTAGTCCCGAAGAGGTTCAGATCGCAATTGACTAGTATTGTTTTCTTGTTCCGCTAAATAACAGTAATAAAGAACTTGTAGACTGAGTATATTGTTATTTGTCACAGACAGTTTGCAGGATGACATTTTTAAGTTAAATTTTAAGTGATAATTCTCTATCAGTTAAATTGCAACTGATCTAACTTATTGAAACTTTCAGTGATGTGTGAAGTGAACTTAATTTAATTAACTGATCCCAATGAAATGAATGTTTCTTTTTAATAATCCATGGGCCTTTTAATCGAGTGGACATTTCATAATTTAGTTGCACATCACAAAACGATGAACATCCAAATTTACTCAATCCTAATATTGCAAATTGTCTGTATGTAGGCTGCCCACAAATATTTAAATGTATGAATGTTACCTAAGAAAGGACACAATTATCAGTCATATGATGGAGATTTTGTTACTAAGATAATAATTGTTATGTAAATATTATATAAACTTCAATAAGCGTACTAATACATGACACTGTTTATTTTTATTACAATAATTATGTTGTTCCGTTAATATTATTGTTTTTATTTCTAAATATTTTTTATAAATGTATAATAATAAGGTTTTAAATGTATATTTTAAGTGAAACTATCCATGTTGTTGATTAGTCTTATGGATGTTGATCTACACCATTTGCTATGCAGTGATAATAAATGGTACGATAGTAATTTTCGTTTTTTTTGAACCAACTTTTCTACTGGACTTATGGTTTGGGTCGGTCAATGTACCGCACGTATACTTCACGAATGCTATCTTTATTGTTTTTGTAGTGGATGATTATAAAAATTCACGTAGTGTTTTGTGTCTGCCACCGTTCGCAGGACGCGGAATTTCATTGTTACTTCAAAAACCACAAGACCGCGATTTTATGTGGTTACGGTGACGAAATTCTATCGTAAATTAGACGAAGTGATGGTTTTAATTGCAGATACCCGCGTACTCAGGGATATTCTGACTGTAACTTACCTACATTTTCACATTTGTACGCGTGTTGCAGATCCGCGTCCGCACACGGAGGCGGAAGAAAAACGCTCCATGAACTGTAAGATTAAGTATCTAACTGTCCGTACTAAAATTGTCGTACTCATATCTTTTGCCGATTCCAATAAGAAAGTTGCGCCATACAAAGTTTTAACTAATTCTATAATGTCATCAGCTATCATATAAATCAAAAAGTACTAAATATATATACTCTATACTAAAAATATAAAGTACTAAAGTCCTCAACACATGTGGTAAATAATGTAGGGATATTTAGAAAAACAGCTTGCTCGGAATCATAAAGTATATTTCGAATGAATCTTAAATTCATTATTTTCGGCATTAAACGCCAATATCATCTTTTATAAATAACACAAACAGTAGTACATTTATGTGTTTATATTAAGTCTAAAGATTTATACATAGAAAAACCACGTCAATAAATTATGAAAAATGAATACGACATCTGACCGCTCTATTGCATAATAAATATAACTAGGGTAATACAGGGTATAACTGGCCTCTTGGAGATACTGGCCACATCAAATTTTAACGTTTTTTAATAAGTTTTTATTTAATAAACTTATAAGCCTTTTTAAAAAAACGTCAAACTGCTCACAGATGGCGTAGCTTTCATTCTAGCCTTATTAAAAAACGTTAAAATTTGATGTGGCCAGTATCACCAAGAGGCCAGTTACACCCTGTTTTACCCTATATGGCGTCCACTTATTTGATTTTTGATTATGCTGATTCGCTAAACAATACAAATTAGAAAAAAATGTATTTTGAATACAAAATAGACGAACATTGTAATCACGAACTCTGCTCTAGCCTAAGTGCATTTTTCTTAATGGAAAAATGTTTTCTACAGAAAAATATGTTAGGATGGCTACTAAGAAAATGACATACAATAAAAGCAGTGGTGGATCCAAGATTTTGTTTTGCGCTTAACCCAGCCGAAGGTAAGTTGTATCAATAAAGCTGAAGGACAGAAAAAACCTATTTCTAAAATTTTATCGCGTGTAAAAGTTCACTGATTAACTTAAGTACATAATTTTAGACTTATCGCTGGGGACTTCTAGCCCAAAATGGATCCGTCAGTAAATATAACTAACCTATAATTATGTATGTGATTAAATTTTTTCTTATATACTCTATATACAGGAGTGGTCAACGCCCCTCTCTAGCTCTCGCCCCTCTTGCTAAACTCTGAACCATATTGGCGTCATTATATTCTTGCGAAAAAACCGTAGCTTGTGCTAAAATTGTAAAATAAAACTTATGTACAACCTTAAGCAAGTGGCTGACAAATTAATGATGATCACTTGTCGCATTGTGGCTTAGTAATTCGTTTTTAACCTTCCTTACCTTTTGACTAACAAATACGAACTTGCAACATATTATTACACTATATATATAGCAAATAATACACATAGAAGTATTTTATACATCATAAAAAAAGTTAATAAATAAATCCGAAAGCAGTAATAGATATGGTCATTCAATAAATAATTTAAAAAATCTTACTTCACAATAAAATGTTAAATGCACACACTGCATGACTTAAAATACTATTATATAACTATTTCTATGGATAACATAATTAGGTGCGATACAAAGTATTACATTAATAATGTTTTGCCGCGTAAATGTCCTCAGTAACATTAATTAAACTTATAATTGTTGTATATACTAGAGTCAGAACATATTTATGAAAATTATATTAGTTGAATATCCATAAAATAGCATTGTAAAAATGTACTAATAGTAATACTAAATAACGTGGATCTTTTCTTACAACATTCATATTTGCAAATTTCAAAACAACAAAATTAATATAAATGCAAAACTTTAACATAAATGCATCGTTTTTTTTTAAATTAGTTTGCTTTAAATTTTATGACCGCTATGAATATGGAGTGTCCAAACTTCATTGAATAGAAGTAGAAATTTATTTGTTGTAAAAATTAATTTCGCAAAATAGGTCGATTAGCATAAAACCAGACGGGCTATTGACTATTCCGACTTTTTGAGAGATGTTACAAATTTATTTTTTATTCAACATCAGTCACATTCATCACATTACTGAAACTTCATGCCAATACTTAATCAATAAACCTAATTTAGCTTAATTTTAGTTTGAACGTATACAGTATAGAGAAAGGCGATAATCTGTTAACAGTCGTAAAGTTTAACGAAACGTATTATTTAATAGACATGTTGGTATGATCAGTATCCAAAACCCCATTTACAACTAGAGTAACTTCTTTCCAAACGCATTGACAAACCAATTCGGCAATATTGGATCATCTTCATGACTGTAACCGCGTGTAACTTGAACTGTTGATCCTGGCTGCCACTCTAATTGTAGAGCAATCAGAGGTAGTGTAGATAATTTGTTAACTGCCTGCTTGCCATGGTGATACTCAATCTCCCGTTCCAAACATGTCTTCACGAATTTCAGAAATGCATCCAAAAAGTTGAAACAAATGTTTGGATCCCAAAAATTCTGTAAACATCACCATAATTAATCTATTGTTATAGATTTACTTATTTAACTTAAAAAAATATTTGTAACAATTTCTGTGATTTTGTAAAATTTTCAAAACATTAATTATATAATCTTTAACATACCTTTGACATTTTCGGTAAATCACTGACTTCGTATACTTTCAACTCTTCCACAATACCAAAATGATCTCTAAATCCACATAAAATAGTAGTTATTCCAACTAAGAATGATTGACACCACCATTTCTTTGTTTTAAATTGCCTGAAAAAAATCATTAAAATAAATATTCAATATCTATATCTCTCACAAATACATTAAAATGGAAAAACAATATAAAATGAAAAATACAATATGAAATGGACAATAAAAAATAAAACAGGAAATACATAGAATGGTTATACAAAGAGTTAACAGTGGGGTGGGACAAAAACCTTCCTCCATTCTGATTGTCTGTGGACAAATTATTTATATTTGTTTCTACCTCCAAACTTTGCCTCAGTAAACCACAGAGTACTTAAATGCATACTGACACAGTAAATATTAACCTTATAGTGCACCTTTTATTATAACAGATACACAACTTTTTAATCATACTAAATAACACATAAAAAATTATCTATTACCTGAAACTACGTTCCTGATTAGAAAACTCAATGTGTCTATTTGTTTTCAGCTCAATATACTCTTTATTTGACAAATATTTCACTACTTCGTCTGGATCTGCCTCAGTGCTGGGTGGTGGGTCCACAGGAGATGTGTCACACCTGATACCATCCATTTCTGCTCCATATAAAATTGTGTGTTTGTTTAGATTCGTCTTGAAGATCAACGAAAATTCCTTAGTCTCGTCCACTGGTAGATTTGGATTGGGCTCTGACTTTGGCCCATCTGTAAATTATAGGAAGGAAATTAATAATAAAGATGATACTAAGACTAAGGATACCTATAAGATCACAGGATCGGTTGGTCACAGATGTGTAGAGGCCGCACTGATTGCTTAACATCAAGTTTTTTTTTATATATGATGGAGTAGCAAACGAGCATACAGTCCACCTGATGGTAAGTGGCAACTGCCGCCCATGGACA
>DWRA01003600.1:0-11853 GCA_018250295.1 Spathilepia clonius | reverse complement strand
TCGCCCGCCGCGCCGCCCGCCGCGCCGCCGCACGACAGCTCCTGCTTGTCCACGCGCATCGTGATCACGCCGAACGTCTGCGGACACACACACATATATTATAGTTGACATTTACACACTTACCCGCGTAATAAAATAGTGATTGTGGCGATAAATGACGCGAGTGTTGGATTCGTGTTTATTAAGTACTTCGTGTCTTACAAACAAGTATTAAGATGTATACAATATACTTACAATAAATTACTTGTACAATTTGGATTTTTTTATGGTAAAAAAAATTATTGGAACCTATGAACTTTATCACATATGTAATAATAAAATAAGAGCATGAAATATGTTTTAAATATTTTTAATAATTTTATAAACCCCGTTTCATTTGAATTAGTAAAATCTATTAAAACTAATGAGCAGTCTATCTAAGAATTGGTTAAATAAGACAATATGATAATGTAAAATCTATTTTTATTTATATTGACTTTGTTGGCAATATTTTCTTCCCAATTTGCAACATTTACTACCAAACACTATGGTGTCGATTCTAGATGTCGGTGAAAATTCTCTCTTATAATTTTGGCCATACGCACTAAAATTATAACTACATAATGTATGCACCAGACCTGCGAGGATTCCTGGTAGGCGATCCGCCGCGGCGTCTCTCCGAGCGGCACGGTGCGGATGTGCAGCTTCTGGATTTCGTCGATGGTGCCGATGGTCACCGTGCTGTCCGTGGCCAGCGCCAGACTGGAGAACGACAACATTTTACATAACTACGTAGGTACATAGCTTTGTTACATTTACATATGTGTTATAGAAAAAAAGAGTGCGGTCATGGAACCGCCTGTTAGGAACGAATTTCTACAATTTTATTGACTTACTTTTTTAAATCGGTACTATACACATTTGCCGCAGCTTTTATTGCAATAATTTAATTACAGAGAGAAAAGGAGATATTTGTTCATCTACACCTACAACGCACTATTTGCACGCACACACAGCATACCGTATTTCGTTATACGACGATTACCAAATCGCTCCACTCCGCAAGCTGCATTAAGAAACTGTTTAAAAAAGGCCTTTATATACGTACGCACCTGTCGGGGTATGCCTCCGCGTTGAGCGAGCACATGTGGGTGACCTCCTTCAGGTTGACGTTGGAGAACACCAGCTTGTGGTTGGACGAGAAGATCACTGTAGGGCGGTCGGAGCACGCGAATATGTTCGTAGTAGACAGCGTCCTAAAATATGTAAAATTTGATAAATTATAGTTTTTTTTTCTTGCTTTGACTGATATGTTGCGTATTACACGGTAAATAAAAATTGAATATATGTTTTGAAAAGATTATGGAGAACATTTAGATCAGTATATTTATAGGTCATGAAAACATGACATAAATTAAAGTAGTTAATATTTTTTTACAAGTGAAGTTAACGCAATTAACTATTTTTTAATTAGTCCCTATAATCATTACAGACTAATTATGGTTTAGGTTGAGTGGATTCTTAAGTGGGAATGAATATCAAGGAGACAAATGTAGATGGGGGGTCACATGTGGTCGGAGGTCAAGTAAGATCAGTACCCTTAGAGTGAGTTTTTTACGTTTAGCGACTCGATCGTCGTTAACGAGTTGGCCCATACTTTTCTTAACATCGCCCCTCTGCGGAACGTATTGGAATTAAATATTTCGCAGTATGCGCTGCTAGAAGAAGTATGGGCCAACTCGTTAATAAACGTAAAAAACTCATACTAAGGATACAGGGGTATAAATGCAGTCGGGGGCCGAGTATGGTTGGAGCGTCGTCGTCGTGGTCGGAGGATAGTGTGATCCAGTGGTCAAGTGGGATCAGGGGGTCAGGGGTAGTTAGTAAGAGCGTAAACGGGAAGAGTAAGAGTGTAAACGGGAAGTTGAGTGTGGTCGGATGGTCGAGTCTAGTCGGGGAGTCGTGTGCAGTGGGAGGGTAGAGCGGGGCGAGTGCGACGGCGCATTACCGGAAGCTGCGCAGCACGGTGGGCTGCGTGCCGAGCGTGACGCGCTTGCGGTTGGCGAGCGCGCCCGTGCGCGGCTCCACCGTGAAGTAGAACATGGAGCCGTCGCCCAGCGCGCACAGCAGGTAGCACACGCCCTCCAGCACGCAGATCAACAGCGAACGGGGAATTATCTCTGTACAGAACGTCACGAAGATCAGACTACTGGCAACGAATTGAGCAGGTGGAACAACTGCTGCCCCACGGTGCTATTGTTAGGTGCAGTAGAGGAACATTGTTTATACAAGCAGCTCGCCAGAGCTGAATATTGTAGGAATTATTCATAACTTATGAAGTAAATGACAGCGCTTTTAATTGAAAATTTTGACCCTATTATGAAAATTTAAACCCCCAGTGTGTTTGATGCAAATTCGTTACAGATGTTTCCAAACTGTTATAAAGTCTCGATTGGAACGTAAAAACGTGGCTATAGGAAATCAACTAAAATCAACATATCCCACATCTTTCTGTAAGTATATTCTAACATTAGAATAAAAACATTTTTTTATAAAAATCTTACCACCAGATAATTTCTCTGTATGAAGAGGTTCTAGGTCTGGCAGCCGCAGGACTCTGACAGAGATATCTGTCCATAAACCAACACCCAGCAGCGCCTCTTCCCCGCCTGGACCGAGGTCCAAGCACGCCACCTCTTCCTCCATGCATACTTCTCTGAAGCAAATAAGAAATTAAAAGTAAGTTACATTAATAATACTTGGAATGTCTCATTTCAATACATTACAACATTTAAAAAGTAAATAACTCTAATATTTTCTTTTATAATTTATATATTACACAATTAAAAAAATCATTCATATATTTACATTATCAGTTATTTATTTCTTTTAAAATATTCAACTATAGTTTATTCTCCATTTATTGTCCTACTACCCGACCCACATTTCTTCATATGGAATAACGACCACTAGTATGTTCGATCTAATACAGTCATATCGTATTAAAAAGAGATATATGGCACCATCTACGTGTCCGTGCGCTTGTACGTACGTACGTGTCGTGCGTGTACGTGTGTGTATGTGTGTGTGCACTCACTTGACGAGATCGAGCTGCGCCTTGCCGACGCGCACGAGGAACAGCTTGGGCCCCGCGGCGGCCACGGCCCAGTTGCCGGCGCACGCCACGACGGAGAGCGCGCGCGCGCCGCCCGCGCGCCACTCGGCCGCCAGCGCCCAGCCGCCGGCCTCCGTGCGCGCGATCAGGTGGATGCCCTCGTCCGTCACCTGCGGACCACGCCAACGATCAACGCTAAGGTTCCATTTATATCTACGAACGTCGAACGTGTCGAAACAGGCGGTGGCAGACAAAGTCAATAACTTGACTTAGTCGTCTAATAAACGTCTCGTTATACCTACAGTCTATAACCAGTCGAATTTTGTCGGGTAACAAACTAGCCATGTTTAAATAGCTAATAACTACTAAGTTCGATTTGTTCTAGTTCCATTATCTAACATTTCTTTTTACATAATATATTTTATATATTCATTCGGAAAATACTCATAAACAAGCTATTGAACAATATAGATACAAACTCACTTGAATCAACTGATCATGACAAACGTTCCCCGTGAAAAATGTTTGACGATCTGACATGAAGCCTTTGATTTCAGTCTCTTCCACCTCTTCACCATTCAATGTTAATACTCTGAAAAAATATATTAAAAAAAGTTTTTTAAATCAAGCTTTCTCTCAGAGAACTCTTTTCATTAGAAACCCGCATAACAGGGTTGCAAATTTTCTGAAGATCTCCCCTCATAAAAAAAAGGTATGTGTTACCTAGTTTGTCCTACGAAGGACAGCACGAGCGTGTCGTGGTAGGGTGAGTCGTGCGCCAGCGTAAGGGCCCACATGCCCTTGATGCCGGGCAGGTCGATGGACGCCTGCTCCTGGATGCCGATCCCGTTGCGGATGATACGCAGCGAGCCCATCTTGAACGCACCTGATTGTCATTCGCTATTTTATGTATGGTTTCACTCAGAATGATAAATATAAATATAGAATATATGAATGAATATAGAATATTACAGTAGAGTTTAAGGCATATCAGCAACAACTTGAATTTGAACAGCAAAAAGTAAAAAGTATGCTATTTTAAAAATGTATCAAATACGGTGATATTAATGACATCTACATATGAGACCAAATATTGTTTAAATTTTGATAAACTTGACGGATTTCATGTTTAATTTCATGTGTAAATGATTTCTATCTCAGTACAAACAGTTTCCAGAACTAATTAAGAGATGGCATCACAAGTATTCTGAATCACGCTGTAGAACCTTTCTACATATATAAGCTTCAAACTATGACTATTGTTCGCCAGGCATGATGAAGTGTACCAATCCGCACTTGGCCAGCACAGTGGACTGTAACCTAAACTCATCTCACTATAATAGGAGATCAGTACCCAGCAGTGATACAGGAACAGGTTTGTCCACATACCGGAGCACGTGATCAGCTGGTTCTGCCCCTGGCGCTCCAGGTCGACCACGCACATGTCGACGATGGGCGCGAGGCTGGTGAAGGTCTCCATGGGCCGCACGTACTGGTTGCCCTCGTCGCGCGACGCCGACAGCCGCACCAGCGCCGAGTCGCCCAGCCGCGATCCGATGAACACTACGCCATTGTCCAAGTACGTCATGCACTCGGGCATTGGGATGTCGCCTGAGATAACACAGAAGTATATATATTTTATATACTTGAGGTAGCAATTGAGCAGTCCACCTGATGGTAAGTAGCAATTGTCGCCCATGAACATTTGTAGTCAACCCCAGATAAGAACCTACCTGAGTTCACACAGATACTTTGCTGCCCCTAAGGACTTAGTGGTAACGCCTTGAATAAGTATGTCTTCCTTACCGCACCCTACAAACCAGAAGACAGCAGCACTAAAAACGGCTGTTATTGGGTATATAAGGTAGAAATGAGTGGTGCAGTGGTGCCCCCAGAATTGAACCAAAAATGGTTGTGCCACCTTAAAATTGAGAAAAGATTTTACGTTTTTTAAGAAGCCCTTTGTCATGGTTGTGAAGAGAAAAAAAAATTCTCAATGTAAATTTAGCTGATATATAAAAAAAATATCTCTATACTTTTTCGCAAGTATGAACGTATAAGAATATGATGACTCTCACCCAGAAGCTCCACCTTGAGATCTTTGACAGCCTGCGTGCCGTCCATCTTCTCCTGCAGCTCCAGCATGAGCATGAACAGGCGGCCCGAGATGTCGCCCAGCAAGTAACGTAGCCCGCGCGTGTCCACGCGACAGTAGCAGTTGATCGGCGTCAACTACAGAAAATATTGCCTCAGTACGAGTCTAGTAAAAGGGCATAATACTCGTTTATAAGAGAAGTTGCAAATGAGCATGCAGTCCTGATTTTAATGCCCATGCATAATAGTAAAAGTGTTAAATATTTTTGAATATGATAATCTTGTAAACATCTGATCTGAGAATAAATTTAAATTTTACCTTTCTTAAATGGTTTTCTTACTTTTATTTGCGGGGGCGCCACAGCAACATAACTTTGGCCATCGTGATATACTATACACTCCTGGCCTATAACAATAGCCCCACCTGTAAAAAAAGAATATGGTATTCATATACCAAAACGATAGACAAAACTAACTGAGTGCTGTAATAAGTTTCAACTTTTCCCAGATTTTTTGATATTTGGAATTTCTTGGTTTAACATAACATTGGTAAAGATATATAGTAAGTAAACATTATTATGCATTTACCGAGTTTTTGGCCACACGTTACTAGATACAAGTATGTCAAAAATATTAATATAATATTTTTTTCTTGAAAATTTATTTTTTTACAAAATGCATACCTAGTGGACTTGGTACCGGGATAAGTATGCTAGCTTCAGTCTCCACATTGTCTTGCTTCCATGGTATTTTAGTGAATTCTTTATCCCTTAAATTAATTTCATGAGTCTGCAAAGATAAGTAATAGTAAGTTTAGGTCTCAATATGTTAATGCTTAATAACATTTTTAAACAAAATACAATTATAAGCATATCCATATATAAAAATACCTTAATGTGTCGTCCGTTTAGATCTTGGTGAATTAATATTAAAGTTGGATTAGCACAGCCATGTAGAAACTCTAAATCATAAACATTCAATTCCTCCAATCTGTAAAATATAAAATTATTTGATTTATCTTCTTTCTACAATTTTTTTTATTTGTTTAGTACTAGGGTATGAGTGTGAGTAATAATCTCACTAATTAATGGTTACCCTAGAGCAGTGTTTTTTAATGAGTAGTCAATATACCAGAAGTGTCCACAGTTGCATGAGGTGTCATTGGCGAAATTTTAAAACTAATTACTACTGGACTTTTTATCATACACTCAATATTGATGTTGGCTAAGTACAAGCAGAGACAGTCTATTTGTAAATCTTCTTTTTTGTATTAAAATGACAGAATAATTTTCCAATTAGTGGTCCATGGAAAACAAAAACGATTAAGAAACCCTGCATTAGAAAGTAACAAATGATAAATTATGTTTGTTTAGAAACCTCATTCTCATATAGCTTTTTTTCATTAAACAACCTTCACTACACAGGATAATTAGTTCAATTTTTTCTTCAAAGGCACTAACATCTTAAATAAAACTTGTATAATGTATTCAAGGAACTTATGTTTTAATTTTTGTTTATTTGAATTTAATGTTTGTTCTGCGATATTAAATGAACAATCCCTGGTTTCACTTTGGTGACACCTATAATTTTTATCGTGTACGATTTTCAGACTGAACGAGAACATTTCGAGTAAGTGTATTTACTTCATTTCAATCTTGGAACCACATTACAGCAGTACACTGCTGTTACAAGATAGAAATAGTACCTTTAAATGTAATTGCAATTGTAACATTATATAAATTACCTTAAACTAGCAGCTTTCAGCTCAGTAGAATCTTTATCCAATGGTATAATTTTAAACAGTCCGTCGTAAAGCCTCAAACCAATGACTCTTGCTTGTGGATCAATGACAGCGAGGATACCATTCTCTGAAGGCTTGCCGATGCGATCAGCAACATTGCCGTGAGCCTTGGTGACCACTTCCAATTCATTGTTCGCACCCAACCTCCATTCCAATATCATTGCATTGTATCTTGCAGTCAGGATGAACACAAGATCTTTTTCCTCGTACTGTGAAAGAATTGAGAGTGATACTTAATAATTTCTACTCATAGACCCTTACTGTTTTGTTATCCCTGTAATGTGAGTACCATGGATGTACACAAACTTACTTGTTGCAGAGTAAGCTTCAGACTTCCCCTAATTGGGGGAAGCGACCTTCAGCCAGTGAGAGGACTAAAAAAAATACATTTACAGATAAACCACTGTTGTCAACCCAATATTGTCTCTATGTCTCTCAATGGGTCTCTACTCAAAGTGAGAGGGGTTTAGGCCATAGTCAACTGTGCTGGCTAAACAGACTTTAAACCACTAGGCTATCACTGCTATTTACACAGATACACTGACACATTTTGTTAGTATATTTCAGACGTCAAGGGGTGCAGTATATTTTCTTATCAAGCTATTCTATCTAAAATTCTCTAGAAAGTTGTAAGGAACTCACTGGGGGTCGAAATAGTTTCATCTTGGCCACTCTTCCATAAAGCCCCACTTCTTTCATTGGGCGCAGACCCTCTGGGGTCACCAGGTACATTTCCAAGCGGTTCACCTTCGCCACAAGAAGGTTGAGGTCGGTTGGTGATGTGAAATTCCCTAAAATGGATAATGAGCATTAAAAAATTCAGATAAGGAATGTTACAGTACCACTAGTATTAAATTTTAGAGAGATAAATAGCGGCCTACATCTTACTTTATCTCATTCAAGTCCAAATTAATTTATATAATTTTAATTTTAAATTATACAATGTACTACAAGGTCGAACTACAAAAGTTCGAGTTTGGTGGCACCTCTGTCACATCTACCTACTTCTTCCTAATAACAACCATGTTGAAAATCCGTGTATTCTGGATTGAAGCTTATGAAATATACTTATCTGAAGCATTATAACCTAGTCCTCAGGAGGTCGTCTGTGGTCGACCTTATGTATGACTCTAACATTTACTGGTGTTGATTAAAGATGTCGATGAGTAGCAGTGGTTGATTAACAACAGGTGGGCTGTATACTCATTTGCTATTTCCATCATAAGGAAAAAACAATAGGACATTTTTTATCAGCTAGAATATCTCAATCTTCCCATTTAATTTCATGGTATACTCAATGATGGTGATTTGTATCTCACCTTGTAATTAAAATGCATAGCCTGATAGCATAAAGAATAAATCATCTTACTTCTCATTAATCATTTGATCATTTACATCACTTGATTATAATTAGCATTGACCAAGATATTTAACTTAAACTGATTATTAATTAAACGGGTTGAAACTCATCTTTATGTCATGAAAGTTATTGTTTATATAAAGTGTTTTCATCTAAATATACCCCTAAAAGCACATACTAAACGCAGTGTTCTCTTTTTAAAAATTAAAAGAAAGAACTTATAATTCAATCTTATAAGAGCAGTTATTATGGAAATCTCAATAAAAACAAAGTTATTTTTTACGATTAACCTACAAAACCAAACATTTTTTTAATTATTGTAAGCACACATCAAGGGCTAAGTACAGCTAAAATTTTGCATTAAAAAAAGATTCTATAGCTATAATTATTACTTTCTTGTAGGAAAGAGAAAAATCGATTTGCAATTCAACAGCGTTCTAGAGATTTTGCGAATCCAATATAGAGAGAAAACAAAGTAATTTCAACTTTCAATTAAATGAATTCATGATCCAGATAGTAAATTGTGTTTTAGAGAACAACTAAGTAGATTAAAGTTCAAAACGAACAACAAAACCTAAAATAGCTTCATGTTATATACTATTGGAGTTAACCTCACTGACATAAATTCTTATTATCTAACTTACCAGTAATACATGCTGTTACAGCAGTTGCTTTTTGGGCAGTCACAACGTAATGGTATGCCATGTTGGAAATCTACAAATTGAAATCTAATTTAACAACAACAATTCTTTATTTATTTTCACCGACACTAATCTTCGCCGCCTGCCTACACAATTTTTATTTAATTTAGTCTATGTTTGCACAGATCTCATCATGATCGTGTCACAGATGCTACATCAAAGAGTTATAAATTCGATTTTTCACGTTTTACTCTTTTGTACTTTAACACAAATAGTCTATACTTATATACCAAAAATATAATTATAACGGAAAACATTACAGGAGTTTAAATAAAAACATTTTTCTCTCAAACACTACTACAGCCCCGGTATTGGCTGTACAAAGGTTTGTCTTATTCAATATTTGGAAGGAAGAACAAACCTAGAGTAGTAGCAAAATGTTGAAGTTTGTTCAAAATATGCCAAAGCCATAAAAGAAAAAAAAAAAAAGTTTGTTCAAAATCGGAATCTCTCTTGCCAATGTAATGTAATTTCAATCTGCTAAAAATAGACTGCTGTATGCAATTTATACAGTCCTTAACTATAAAAAAACTAAGCATAGGCGGTTTTTGAAAACCGGGGGTCTGATTCAGGGACTAAGGATTATTTTGTGTTATCATTAATTTAACTGTAAACTTTAACAAAAATTAATGAAGCTGATAATTTTATCAAGCGCTGTTTAATAACAAATTATATGCATTGGATACGGCTGTAAGAGCCCAAAGTTTCTAGCTTTTCATTAGTAACGATTAGCAATCGACGCCACGATGGCCAATTCGCAGTTTCGCGCTCGTTTGTTAAACTTGACAATATCGTCTATCTTCCTTTGTCGATCAAATGATTATACCAGTTATAATCTTCCATCGTAACATTGACGATGTTAACGTCGTTGTAGTTTTGGTGGCAATTTGTACATAATAATGAGTCAAACAAATATATTACTCCATAAAACTTTATTGGCAAAAAAGCGCATTACTTACAAATATTTGTTATGATCAAGCGTACGCGCGCACATATATGTTAGTATACCGGTAAAGAAACTTTTGGGGCTACTCTTGCATGTATTATTTATGTTAGATGCCGCCGCTGGCAATTTTGTGGCATATTATGTTGATAGTTGGAGAGCCGGTAGATGAAAAACCGTCGTGGTTGCATAAAAATTTCTTGTCAGATTGTTGAAGGTATAACTGGTTCTCACCCCAAAACGGTACTGCAAATTGGACGACGGCAATTTTTTTTCTATTCTCGTGTATTTCAAAACTACCCTCTGCGCCAGAAGGAGTGTATTTCCGCCCTGCTGCTGAGAAAGTTGCCGCTTGGCTGCGATCGAAACCAATGTTGTTGACTGAGCCCACTTCTTTACCACCCTGCATCCATATGCCCCAGTTCAGCGCGGCGTTCTGGATTGTACCGGCGTCATTGACGCTCTCCCCGTTCTTTATGTAGAAATTCATGTGTTGCGACACGGTGTCCAACGCATCGACATAGGTCGATGCGACCAGTACTGTCGCTAATGCGGCGAATTGAATTACTGACACGATAGTCTTCATGATGAGTTCTTGCAATGAATTGAATTGGAACTCTGAAACTGCACTTTTATATAATTCCGCTTATCGGGCCATAAAGTGATATACCTAAATACATATATATGACAGACATGACAGACATACCCATACATACGTTACCCGACATTATCCTCTTTCGCGGTTAAATATTTAAATCTAGAACCTACACAGTTGAACATTATTATAGAATTTTGAGGGTGCTAAAACCATTCGAATTCGCAGGCACCACCATTACACTTATTCCTATCTTGTAGTAGGATTGACAAGCGCTGCTGTGTTTTAGTTTGAATGGTTAGGTAAGGGAGATAAACTTAAAGAGGCATTCCAACTTAGTCCTCAGGGGGTAACAACGCATCTTTGGTCGAATTCAGTTGGGATTCTGGTCTTATCTGGGGTGAATCACAAATGTCCATGGGCGGCAGTTGCCACATAGCATCAGGTGGACTGCATGGTCGTTTGCTACTCCATCATATAAAAAAAAAATTAAAATGTTCATAGATCTCATTGCCTTCTAATACATTAACATCAGTTACCTTCAGTTTCTAGGGAGAAGGTAATGCGACAGAAGGTTAAGGTAATGATGTTTTTAAACAAAAATATAATTCTATTCTAGTGTGATGGTAGGCGGCCTCTGCCGACCATGGCTATCTTTAATTAATCCTTTAATTCGTCGACTATAAATAAGTTGCTGCCTCTAACGACTAACTTGAAACGCTTTGGATAAGTATGTCTCGCTTACCACACCCTTCAAACTAGAAGAGAGCAACGCCTGATACTATCTTTATTAGGCACAAATGGGCGTAGCAGAGTCAATGCTGCCAGAGTCGAATTATAAGAGGCTTTTCTTGAGAGTAGAGACCTACGAATAATACAAAAAGAAGGCCAAAAATAAATCAGAGGTTCACTTGGAAGGTTTATTTTCATATACCGAGTGTATTAGACAAACTATACTTATCAAATGTCAAATAGACTGATTAGTCACCGATAAATTTATAAATAGGTATTAGTGTTTAAAATCCGTTGTTTATTTCATTTTATTCATTTTTTACCGGCTTGCTTCTACGAATGCAGAGGTTATCTATTGGTCGCGTATATATATTTTTTGAATGATAAAATTGATTGATAGAATCAGTGATATATGATTTTAGACTTATATTATCGCGGAATTGATACATTTTGTTGTATAACGGGTACTCACGATACGATGTTTTGATTTCTTAATTGCCAATATTTCGACCCAGTTGCATGGATCGTGGTCA
>DWRA01003599.1:0-11857 GCA_018250295.1 Spathilepia clonius | reverse complement strand
CTTACCACATAAGGGAGATAAACTTAACGAGGCATTCCAACTTAGTACTCAGGGGTACCAACGCATCTGTGGTAGCCTTCAGTTGGGATTCTGGTCCTATCTGCGGTGAATCACAAATGTTCATGTTCGGCAGTTGCCATTTACCATCAGGTGGACTGCATGCTCGTTTGCTACTGCATCAAATAAAAAAAGAACTGCATCATCTGTCCTTCTTGTTTACTACTTTCATAAGAACGTCTGCTCAAAATGTCATCGGTCATATTTCAAATCTTTTATATAATATTTAGATAACATGATTTCAGCTTGATTGACAGATGACCAGTTATACGGGCACGTGGCTAAGCATCGATCACGCATCAACTAAGAGCAAATCAGTCTCTGATACTAGATTTGACAATATGGAAGCACGATTTCCATTCACATTTTATGATGTCTATTATGAAAGCCTAGTCCGGGCTCGAATAGCGCACGCTCTCCCTCTCTTTCTATCTTTCTCTCTCTCTTTCTACCTTTCTCTGTCTCTCTCTTTCTACCTTTCGCTCTCTCTCTCTCTCTCCTCTGTGCTTCCTTATTTCTCCTAATTAACCATTCGCTGTATTTTTTATTGGGTAAGAGTAACAAAAGAGTATAAAGTTCACCCTGTGAATAGTGCCCACTGCCACGCAGGGATGTCTGTAATCAACCCCAGATAAAATCCTATCTGAGTTCGACAACAGATACATGACCCCTGAAGACCAAGTTGGAACGCGTCGGATAACTTCGTGTCCCTTACCGCCTTCAAACTAGACGACATCAATTCTTAACACTGCTGTCATTAGGTAGAAATTGGTATGGTGGTACTGCTGCTGGAGTCGAACCACAGAGGGTTCTATCACCTATATACAGTATATATAGGTGCTACGAGATAATTAACTTCTTCATTATTCTTCTTCCAAAAGAACCAAAAACATAAAGTATATTTGTTTTTTTTTTAAATTTAATACATTGTTTCACGGCCTTGAGTTTGTCTCTAAAATCTATAAATCTATCAATACTTAAAGCTCCTTCTAAAACACAGAAGAACAGTCAAAAACACATTAATTTTTAATCTACCCTAAACGCAACCAAATTAAACATCCTGTCACAGATAATCGACCCGTATTTTTTATCTGTGACCCCGCTTACCTGCCGGTTCCGGACAGGTGCGTGCTTCGAATTCTAAGTTAACTTACCGTCACGTTTTCTACACGACCTCCTATTCTATTGTGATTAAGTACTCGTAACTTGGTGTGTCAGTCTGCCAGTAGATCAATTGCTGGTCTTGTTGCTTATTCATTACTGTTTATTGAACTAGTAAAGAACATGTGTTGATTCTTGTAGAAGTAAAATAATTATCGACAAAATAATGTATGATAAATGACAAATATTTTAAGAGTGTAAATGTTTATTGAACTACTAAACATAATGTGTTAATTTTTGTAAAAGTAATGTTATGGTCAACATAAAACAATATACCATCAGTGGCAAATATTTTTAAAGCGGATGCAACTAGTTACTTAATAAAAAGTTCCTCAATGTAAATATATTTTGTTTTCTGAATATATGCATAATAACTACATATAGAAATTCTTGGTTCGAGTAGTACATTATAGACGTTCTAAAACAGTTCTGTAGAAATCGATTTTAAATAAATACCATTAGAATTTCGATTTTAAATTGAAATTTAATTTGAAATTGGGTTTGAATATTAATTGGTTATAAAAAATTATAAACATTCTAATTCTAATTTAATACAAAACTAAATATTCTGTGCTACTGAATGCTTCAAATTATTATAAAAATATCCAAAAATTTCACCTCCACTGCATGGAGATATTATTTTTATTAACCTACTTAAAGCTACAAATACGAAAGATATTTTTTGTCTTAACTTAAAATTATTTATTATACAATTTTTTATCTGTCTCCCTGTCAGTCCATCAAGCTGTCAATTTGACACCTGACATTAAGTTGTCACAAAGGCGCATCTACCCATTGACTTAGGATTTTTTGACATCCAATATCTATGCATCTACTTCTGACGCCTTTGATAATACTTCTGACGCTGACTGATTGACAGACAAGGTACAGCTTGAAGAATCTAGAAGGATAACATTTTGCGCACGACTTCCTTACATAACATTATAGAATACTTAGAAAGGACTTTCCAAAATACATATATTTTTATAAGTAATAATCTAGCATTCAGTCCACGTGATGGTAATTGGACACTGCAAATGGACATTTATGGCCAACTCCGTATAAAACAACAAGATTGATATGGTTATTTCATATGTAAAACAACTGACCTCCACAGCCTTCCACCGCAATGCAAAACTACTTCACGTAAGGGAGACATGCTTATCCCACGCTTTCTAATTTAGACCTCCGGGTTGCAACGTATCTGTGGTCCACCTTAGGTAAGGTTCTAATTTAATCTGCCATTTACATTCTGGTAGATTACACACTCATTTAATTCCATCATATGAAAAAAATTGTAAAGAAAATTATACAATATAAATACATGAGGTGATTATACCTCCCCTCTAAAATCATGTAGGCTCTATTACCTTTCAAGCTGTACTGTCAAGGTTCTAAAACCTATACTAAAATCTGATTTGTTAGTTTCCCGCTTCACTAAGCACCCGGCCTTGACTTTGCGCGGGAAGTGGAGCACGGATCCGTTTCCGATTGCACGTAATACCAATTTACCGCTAACTTAACTGTGACAGTTTATTTTTACTCTGTGCCATCGATAGCGAGGAAAGGTTTATTTTTACTCTGTGCTTAGTGCTAACTGTTTTCTCTGCGCTTATTGGATATCGATTATAATTTATTCGAGAGTTTTAGTTGATCTGTGCAAATGTAGGTATCTAGCCGACCGTTTGCCTGAAAAAAATTGATCTTTTAGAAGCTTTTAAGGGTAGAACGTTGCATGGTGTTCAGTGAAGGCATCATTGCCAAACCTATTGTTGCTTTACAATAGCAGTGTTAAGCGCCTGTGTTCTAGTCTGAAAAGTGGCGTGAGGGAGAAATACTTATTAACTCCTTCGCAAGGTGTTTCTATATGAAGGAGACATGCGAAAGAAATCATATAAAAAGACAAACTTAAGCTTAAGTACATATAGAGCTGGAACTACTTCAGACTATAGAGCTTTAATATGTCAAATAATCACGTGTTTTATAGTGTGATTTTTACGCAGCGTTTGTTTAGTGCCCTATTTAAACTATCTTTTTGATATATAATACGAAATTCGCGATATGTAATGTGAAGAGTACAATATTATAATCATTTTTTTATAAAAAACTATTAAATTATAAAATGAGGAAAATAAAACCTACACCTACTAAACTGAAATTAAATATTTAAATAATATATAGTACATACATTTATCTAGTAGAATATTAATTAATCAAAAGGACAGTGAGTTACTCAACCATCAAACGGGTTAGAAGTCATTATTTTGACTTAATTACATAATCTCATTTGTAATTACGTACTCTATTTTATTACTTTCTAGTGTCACATAAAATTTTACGACAAAAGCGATATAAAAACCATCTTCATACCTATGCACCTATCATCGTCAACCCATTACTGTACCACTGCTGGGCGCGGGTCTCCTCTCAAAGTGTCAAAGGATTAGGCCTTAGTCCACCGCGCTGGCCAAGTGCGGATTGGTAGTCTTAACACACTTTTTGAAAACTTTTTTTTCCAAAGAACTCTCAAGTGTGCAGGTTTCCTCACGATGTTTTCCGTTACCGTTATAGCAAGTGACAATTCAGTTATAATACGCATATAACTTCGAAAAATTAAAGGTGCGTGCCTGTTTGAACCTCGGAACTCTTGACTGAAAGGCCATGATTCAACCACTAGGCTATCACTGCTATATACATTTTACAAATAAGCAAGTTTAAAACAACTATAGCACAACACATACAGCACTACTGTGCGACTTGTACTAAGGTACTGAGGTTGGCAGCATGAATTCACTCTACACTATTTTATTACTCTGTGGTCTACTCAAAGTGTCAATCAATTTCGATCTGCAAGCTCACTAATGTAAATGATGACTCGCGTGTCACAGTGCTCTTCCTCATCCTCATGTGATCCTGGTCAGGCAGATATGTTAATGAAAAAATCAGTTGTCTTTGTATATGTCTATAACATTCATATAAAATCGCAGTTATAAATGATAGTCCTATTTATTAAGTTTTTTTTCCATTACACCTCGTGATATTGAAATAATATGAGAAAATTTGCTTTCGTAAAATATATTCACAACAATGTCATCAATATAGTATAATTCATTAATAAAACAAGGAAAATAAAAAGTAATACTAAATTAAAATTAAATTAATTATATTAATATTATTATATATTAATTTAATTAACAGTATTTTCAGGATTCTTTTCTTTATTAAACCTAACCCGATTTTGGTTGCATAACCTAGTGCTCCTTTAGTGAAGAGTAAATATATAACAAAACAATGTTCAAAGACACGACGAATTGTGTATTTGCTTTAACTGACACACTTTTTAGAACCAACCACCGTATCCAAGGCATTGACTTAGATATATTTTTTTTCGAAATAGCGTTCAATGCTAATAGAGCTATAACTTCAACCGCCACTTCTATCTTGGAAACTTAATCAGAAATGCATTTGAAAAAAATGGTGCTAAGTGTCTCATTTATCATAGTAATTGCTTTCAAGTTTCGAAAGACTCTATAATTGTTTAATTTTAAACTATAATTTTAACCGCCGTTACATAACTGACGAAAAACAACGTGAGTAAAAACTTAACTGAAATATATTTTTTTACTATGTAAAACTCATTAAGTGTACTTTTAGAAACTATTTAAAGTTATATTACTAATTACGATAATTTTGACGCTTTACAGAATATAATAAAAATAATTTTATATTCTATTCTTATGAATCAGAATCGAGTAGTGTTAAGGTATCTTAATCAGAATTGACAGAAAGACCTGATCACAATATTGTGCCACTAGAGATAAAACCGTCACGTCCAAATACCATTGTGATTATTAATATTACTCTGCCTCAACCACAACACACGCTACCGGTAACACTATGTCAACAAGATGATGCGCTGCTAGGCAACCGGGTCTCTTATTTATGACAGTATATAGTTTCACTCTTTTGAGCGACCACTATTATCGGCTTTGTAATTGATTGATTTTTGAACAACATTAATGATTGTAAATGTAAATTCCATTGCGGGACTATCTCTCGGTACAAATAAGTGAAGACCGTTAATGTTAGACTCGTTATTTATCGCCTTTATTTCAATTTACAAAAAAATGTAGTAGTAAATGAGCTCCTAGTTTACCTGATAGTAAGTGGTTATTGCCGTCCTTGGACATCTGTGATCATCTGTGACTGTATAGAACAGGTTCCTCTAAAACCGATCATAGATGCGTTGTTACTCTTAAGAACCACAATGGTGGTCCCATAAGTAACTCAACTGTTATCCACATCCGTGTAACGAAATGCAGAACCGCATCACGCTAGAAATGAGTTATTTTTATTTATGCAATGTCTTGTTACCTAGCTTTCAGATTAATTTCTCAAACATTACCGCAGCAGGCTACGCTTTAATTGCAGCCAAACAGGTTACATTAATTGCAACGACCTAGAACCGAGACTAACAACTTCAACCACAAGCATTTGACACTTATAATATAATAATATAACGGCCAATCTGTGTCAATAATGCGGGCGGCTTCGCGAATGGGAAAGTGTTTTGCGGCCCAGTTTACGTTTTTCGGGTTATATAACTTAATGCATCGGTGCATTGCTATCGGGTGTACAATAACGTTGGTGGCGCAAATCTTCGGCATCATGCTTCGGAGAGCACGGTAACAATACCTGCGACAGTAAGACGTAATTTTCCGATAAATTTCACGTTACGCGTAATTTTTAAGTTTGGTAAAAAATCTGGTTCCCTTCAAAGGGTGGGATTAGAGAAGTAAAGATCGGAATAAGCCTATTTCTAGCGATAAATCTGAAGGGGCTGATGGATTGTCGGAAATAGTGTCTATACTATTCGTAATTAAGACATATTTTTTGTTTCATAATATAGTATATGTAAAAACATAAAAATGTTTTGTTTTGAAATTTTCTATTATAAAAAACCACGAAAAGGTATTGATAATATGCTGGTAGTCCAAATGGATCATTACCTGCTTAATATCAAAATTGTGCGACTATTTTTATACCGACAGTCTTATACTATGTTGTAATTGTAAGTAGCATAATTGGGCAATTAATCATTTTTCATTTTATTGAAACGCAATGACATTTGAATAAAATGAAAAATAAAATGGAAAGGAGTGTTCTTCTGACCTTTTGCTTGTATGGTTCAGTTATTATGTTTAAAACTGCGCAAAAATAATTAAACTGTCAATATATTCGTAATCGAATATCATATTAAAAAATTTATTCATTTCATTATTCAATATTATTTTAGAACCATATAATGTAAATTTATTGCTTAGAGCCATCGAATGCTAATGTTTCTTTAAAATTTTATAAATGGAACTCTGTTGAAGTTCAACAACCTATTTTAACTTGTGAAATGGGTTAACGAACCCCACTTCTATATTTAAGCCGCAATAAATAAAGAGGACTTCTAAGAACTTTGGTATTATAAATGGAAATTATGGTTATGGTTACATTTGGGACCTCCGAGGCCCTTTTTAACGATTGTATGCGAGATAAAGTATAGGAAAAAATAAGATTTATTAGGTTTAAGGAGAAAATATAGGTATATTACAAAGCGTTACTACATAAAATCTTTGTGATTATTAATCAATGAGCAAAAATATCAGTGTTTTCTAAATAAATTATATGAGAGATAGTAGAATCATGGTTCAACCATCACAATATCTAATTTTAGGGTAAATGACTAGTAATACGTTTTGGTCGAAGGGTGTGGATGTCGGCTAACTTACATATGAGGCGACCATCTTAGTCTTAAAGTAACAACGCATCTTTGATCTACTTCGGATAGAACTTGTTCTATATGAAATTGATTACTGATGTTTATGGGTGGCTGTAGCCACTTACCAACAGGTGGGCATGGATTGCCTGCTATTTCAATTTTATAAAAAAAGGATTTTGGGATGGTCACCACAACAACACGAGCGGCGAAATAGCTTTTTTCAGTAAATAATTTCTCAACCTAACTATTTAATACGAGTAATGTTAAATAAGTTAATATATTACATGGATCGGCTTATATACTCGGATTTCACATCTCAATTTATTACAACGAAGATAATATTGTTATTTATCACCACTTCCAAAGTTGATATATAAGTTTTATTTAACACTTTCAAATAAATTAAGTAATATTAAATTCTGAAATTAATTATACTTTCATTACGTGTCATTATGATACTTTATTTTATTATTTTTTCAAATATTTTAATTTAATTCCATTAAGAATGTTCAATAACCGAAATAGCTAACGAGCTTGCATTCCACCTAATGGTTAGTGACCACAGTCACACATGGTCATCTATAATTAACCTCAGGTAAGATTAGCATTTTCTGGGGTCAGCTACAATGCGTTGTGGACTAAGTTGAGAAGCCTCGGATAAGAACGTCTCCCTTACTATATTTTTCTAACCAGAACACGGCAGCGTTTAATTGCTGATATCAGGAAGATTAGGTGGTGCCTCCGGAGTTGAAGCACAAAGGCTTCAACGTAACGCATTTTAATTACACGTAAGGCTAATTCAGTCATAAATTGCAAGCTTGATTTAAACTTACATCAAAAGTGCCGCTACTGCACAAAAGAAAAAGTAACCGATGATAGATGCAAGGGAGTGGGGCTCGCACGCAACGGGTTAGATTACAAACGTACACATTTAATTAATTGCTCATTCTTTGAATGCTGACTTATGTCGGGGAAGGTGAGAACCTATAATTCCGGATCATGTGTGATATGACAAATTGCGTGCCCATGCGCGTGGGCTGCGTCATAAAAATTGCGTTTTTTCTTTTATTTATTAGTACGTTGCGACTATATTTAGTAATGCCTACATTATAACTCGACTCGACTTAACGATATGCAAATTTGATATAAGCTAAAATTTTGTTTCAATTAAAGTGACTAAACAACGCGTTTAAGTTTTATATATCAAGTCAGTATTTATTTAAGTATTTCGAATATGTCTATCCCATTGTTGGAGATCTATTTACACTTAGAATTATTTAGGCTATATTTTATTATGTTGATTTACTAAAATAACATGCTTTAACGCACATTAGGCTTTTTTATAGAACTCTAAAGGAATTGACTTTTCTCTTCATGTATTCTTTCTCAAACTAAAGGTACTGATAATAATTTTTTACACATGTAACTAAGAAGGATTCAAACCTTGTACCCCCAGCATGAGAAGTGAAACTTCAGACTACTACGCTATCGATGCTTATAATACTTAAATGAAATTTAGTCAACGACCTAGACTTTATTTATATGAAGTTTCGTAAATTACCGCACTAATTCTAATCATTATTTTACTAATAGAAAGCTGCCTTATCCCGGACGGATATAGAGTGCGTGCAATATATTTCAACGCAGGATGGACTGTAGGTCTCACCTAGTATGTATTTAAAATGTAGAGCAACGTAATAACGTACTGCCATAGAAAAGACATCAACGCGTTTTGTATTGTAGACCTTATGGTAAAAACATTATGGGAATTAGAGTCAAGTAATGTGCGAATCTTTAATATTCAGCACTTTGTTATGCTTATTTTATGATTGATGTAACATTTTTGGGGTTTTCATATGACACTTTTTATAGTGCTAAATTAGTATAAAAAACCCATAATCTGTATCCGGCTATATCTATGATACGGAATGAGCATCCGTAATAAAAAAAATAAAAAAGTAGTTGAAAAAAAACCGTTAAAATTGGCCACAAATTCTCCATTCCAACTGAACAATCACCAGCACTAATTGTGCAGCCTAAAACAAAAACCCCATAGCCTGTATCCGGCTATATCCCTGACATTTAGTCCGCTTCCGTAACCCTTGGGCCTTCACACGCCCCACCACCTCGTGGCTGGTGAGCTTGCCGCGATCACTGTAGCGCGCTGAGCTCTCGCGCGTTGTCGCGTCATGCGGTGGTGACCAGTGCCTGTGAAGTGTAGACCGTGTTCTGTGCAAACTTTAAGATGAGGTCCTTCGGCGCTACGGCGCTGTTCACGCTTGCGATAGTAACAGGTAAGATTGTAACGCCTTTTCTCGGGATGTATGCCTTTTCGTAGCCCTTTCAGGTGTGAGAATGTAAATTAGATCAAAAGTGCTTTAGTACATTTTTAAGCGATGCTTTTTTAGGAGTATTTGTAAGTGTAAGTTAAATAAACAGTGTTTAGTTTTTACTTATAATGCATCATTTGTAACGTTTCACGTAAGTAATGAAAAGCGAAAAATAAATTTTACGGTCGTTGCATTTTCCGCGAGCGTCGTAAATTTTCTACGTTTTGAACACGTGCATAATTTTACTAGTTATTATACGTGTGTTATGTTTTATTTTTAATAGGTCATTAACATTATAATTCGATCGTCGTTTAATTAAAAAAGGAATGATGCAATATGCAAATTAATTATAGGCTAATTTCTACCTGCCAAAGATTTCTACACGCTGCGGTTGTTAATTATTTAGGTGTTTAGTTCTTTATTTTTGGTACAACTTAATAAATCATTAACTTTTTAATCGTAAAGGAAAAATTTCGCTATTTTGCAACGCGTCACATAATAATTTAAATTTATAAAATGAGCTGCATTTTAATTTTGTTATTTTCTATAAAATACTGAATTATTAATTTATTATTCGCAGATTAAAGTTATTACGTCAAGGAAGTAGGTGATAGTCGTAAGGTCAAAAAAGTTGGTCAATAGCTTCTATTTATGTTTAAAAATACATAACTTTGATATTCGCGAACAAAACGTGTCATATTCTTATTTATAAACTGATTTGTAATCTGATAAAATATTCAAGATAAATATCTGAGATACGCATTTTTGTAATTAGAGTAACATTTTTTACCTCAAATACACAAAAATATTAAATAATCATTGTATATATTACTTGTAACCTACAAACAAGGTAGATATGAATATATGAGCTTTCTACTCGTTTTTATAATAGGCAACATTCCAAGCATATATCAGTCTTGTTTAATGAATTATGTAAGTTGGAACACGTTATTAATTTAGTGTTTTAGTATCACAGTTATAATCGCTAGGACACGCGCTTAACATTATGTAATTTTAATTAACGTCGAACAATTGCTTTTATTTTACTCAGTGATAACCACCAACAACTCACTTTCATTCTCATTACGTTGAATGGGTATGACAGACGGTACAAACTTAGGACCACATTGTCACTCATGGGAAAAATTGTGGAGAAAAACCTGTGCGTTTTCTTGGGCAATTCATTAGCCAAACTATTTAGAAATACACGTTAATTGTGCTATTGCAACCGGCCAGTAATTGTACTTGTTGCATAAGCGGCTCTTTCAACGAACGCCGCGGCCGCTAACATAAATCGTGCGTAACAGCCTCCGTAGATATAGAATAAATCGTCGGATATTTTCAACCGGGTGTTGGATTATAGTGGCGTCAAAATAGATCAAACAGTTGAACAATAAGTAGATAAGATTTAGACAATAATACTTACGCAGATAATAATAAATCGACTGACAGTTTTAAGTAGGTTTTGGATTATTGCTCCGTAAAATAGAATAAATATCGTTAAAAGATCAGTAGTTGAGATATTAAGAAGTTTAGCTTCCGACGTAACAATACACCAGATAGAAACAAACATTTACGAGCAGACAAAAGATAAGAGATTGTTCTTAGAAATACGCTGACCGAATTTTACGTCGTAAATAACAGAATTGTGATTTGAGTTGTATAAAATTTATTGCTACTCGATTTATTAATTGGTTACAGTAAATAAAATTCTTTTATTATAAAGGTAATATTGTTCGATTCAAATATTTATAGGAGACTCTAATTTTAATGGTGTGTGGCAACTTCATTAAATAAACTAGAAACGATTATAACGACAAACGACCGCTACTGGTCACTCAAAATAAAACAAAAGAAGAGACGTCCAGACGGCTTCGGACTACCGAATTAAGATAACAATGCATTCTAATACGATTCAAGAATTTATAAAATTTGTAAATAGAATAAAATGCGTTAAGTTTTATGTGCATCCGTATTGTATGAATGACTCACGAATAATAAAGTAGGATTCTTTAATCACTTTTGGCAGTTTTCACGAGAACGGTCTTATACTTTTTGTGACGGGATATGGAAAGAGACATTGAACTTGTTTTTGTGAGAAGTTTTGGTTATCTCTTAAACAGTCGATGTGAATACTTTCGATTTTGTTTATTTTGAAGGCAAGTTTTGTAAGATAATTTTACATATGGTTCTAAACTAAACTGTGTATAGGGAGCCACAGATTATTGTAATTGTACTCGTATAAAGTCCAGGGTTTCATTCTGAGTAATAGAATGAAATTAAGTTACCAAAGTTACAGTAACCATTTCACTTCCTTCTTGCTTAAAAGACTTTATAAAGAATATCGACTGTAAAATATAAGTACCAATCCATTTCGCAATACGTTTAGAGGCGGTAAAATGTCATAATCGGTAACTTAAATTTCTGAACTTGCAACACGTCATGGCTTCGCATTTCAAGCACAATTGATATGGACACGCGTGTTTTTCGACAAAAAAAGACAACAAAACCTCCAACAGTTACTTCAGAGCCATTATCG
>DWRA01003598.1:0-11857 GCA_018250295.1 Spathilepia clonius | reverse complement strand
CCCGATATACGCGAATTTCACTTAACGCGATTTTGTTCAGAACGTATCCCTCGCGTAAAACGAGGTATTACTGTAATCAATTACTGTTAAATGTATTATTTTCCATAAACAGTATTTCCTTGCAAAGTACAAGCCTTTCATGTTTTACGTTTTCCAAAACCGCAACATATTGCGTTAATTGTTTACCAAATCACGTGCTCCATATAACTTCACAATAAGGATGTCATACATTTAATATACATATATAATCGCTGCTCTATTCTGGTTTAAAGGGAGACATACTTTTCTGAAGCATTCTAACCTTGTCCTCAGGGGTAGCAATGCAAGTGTGGTCGACCTCAGGCAAGTCTAATGGTGCGTCTATATATAGTGAATGTGCCGTGAATGTGCAGCTCGCGAACCGTTATCGAGCTGCGCGTCCATTTTTGTTCGTTCGCCGCGCCTGTGCCGCCGCGCACAGGTAGAGAGTAACCTAAGCGTTGTACGCATTTGTACGAGCCTTGCATGAGTTGCGCTAAAGAGGCGCACCAAACCATTGCCATGATTTCACGCGCGCAGGTTACCGGTAGCTCGCAAACGCGAACTGCACATTCGCGGCACATTCGCCAGATGTGGACGCACCCTAATCTTATCTGGGATTGATCAGAGATGTCCATGAGCAATGGCCACTTGCCATCAGGTGTATTTAAAAAATATTAAGGCTCCTTGCAGATAAAACCCACGAAAACTACTGCATGCCATTTTTAAACCGTTGAAGGTATACAATTACAGTTATATTTATATCATGTTACATTTTTGAATGCAGAAGAAACCGCGGAGCTGAACTAGGTAAGAATAAATTTAATATCCATCAAAACATAATTATAGTTATAATGGCAACCCTGTGATGGGATCGAGTTATAGTGAATTAATTAACACGGAATAGGATTTGTGGTTTTACACTGACTCATGATGCAGTGACCTTTATGACGATTAGGACAATTCTCAATATGTCCAGACGTAGACAAGTAATAAAGTTGGGTTGTCTCGAAAAAACCTTATTTTTTATTTGACGTGTTGACATTTTTAGGTTTGTAACTTTGTCCCTGATTACAGTAGATAATAATTAGTGAAATTACTTTTTTATAGCATTGATGTAGCAAAGGAGTGCGTAGTGCATCTGATGAAAAGAGGCCCTTGCTGATCATAGACATCTATAGTAATCAACCCAAGAGAAGATTAAAGTTCCACTTGAAGTTTGCCACAGACGTGTCTTGCCTTGTGAAGTTAGTTATAATGCCTTGGATAAGTTTGTCTCCCTTAACTCATCCCTAAAAGCAGAACACAGGCTACTGTTGAGCGCTACAAACAGCAACACAAACAGTGTTGAGCGCTAGCTCAACACTGTTTTTTATTAGGCAGAAATAGGCGTGTCGGTGGTGCCGCCGGAGTGGAAACACAACAGTTTCTACCACCTTCTAATAAAATTTGACAGAAATGGGTTCGGCAGTGGTTTAGCAGGAGTCAAGTCTCAACAATTTCTACCTTCCAAGGAAATATTGAAAAAAACGTTAATAACAAAGGCGACGAAGAATATGCTCTATTTTTAAATATCAGGAAAGAAAATGAACATAAAGTAAGCTACACTATAAAAAATATTTGAATCATCAAAATACTACGTACTAATAGAGTATCTACTCGAGTATCTCGATGTTTTTAATATAGAATAAGAATAAGAAATATTAACGCCTTAATAGAAATTGGTAAAATCGTTATTTTACAGTACTTTCTCGTTATTTTTATTATGTAACGCAAGTACACAATAATAAAAAAGAGATTAAAAATAATATAATCAATCCGTACAGTTTTTCCGTTCCTAAGTCCGAAATCGGACATTTTCTGGGTGGCGGGAATGATCAAATTTCAATTCTTGGTAGACAAAAAATGGATAGGTTGATTATTTATATCTGATGTTAATCCTTCGAGTTTTTGCACTACAACCTTTATCAACCTCAGCCTAAATCATTAGTCACACAGAATAAATGTCTATGGGATATCTAATTCTTTACTCAAAAACCAACGATTAGAATTTCGGACACCAGATACCAATGACACAATGGGGTTAACTTACTTGGTTTCCAAGTAAAACATTCAGGTTATTATTCCACATGTGTTATTGCGAATCTGAGTCATTAAGCTGCATGGACTGAGAACGAAGGCTGGAAGGCTGTGGCATAAGTCATAAGGATGGATGGATGGATGAACTGGCTGTAACTGTAACTGAATTCATAGAGTAAAGGTGGTATAATTATTTATGGTTCGACTCCGGAGGTACCACCGATTCACCTATTTTTGCCTAATAACAGCAGTGTTAAGCGCTGCTGTCTTCTGGTTTGAAGGGTGTAGTAAGGGGATAAACTTAACGAGGCATTCCAACTTAGTCCTCAGGGTTAGCAACGCATCTGTGTTTGACTTCAGTTGGGATTCTGGTCTTATCTGGGGTGGATCACAAATGTCCATGGGCGGCAGTAACCACTCACCATCAGGTGGACTGCATGCTCGTTTGCTACTCCAGCATATAAAAAAGTGTACCTGTGTAACAGTTCGACAAGTGAGATATCACCATACCCATTCATAGCGTGAAGCAGGTCTACGTTTAGGTTGATGGTTGTGGACATTGGCTGATTTACATACAAGACGACTATCTTGTCGTCCTTGACGTCCTTAGGAGTGGAAAAGCATCTGTGACCGGCTTCAGGCAGAACCAAATCTATGTGTAGTTGGTTACAGATGCTCACGGGCAGCAGTGTCCACTTACCAGGGGAACTGCAATATTATTAACTACTCATTAAAACTACACATGTATGAATTACCACACAATGCAGCGACACCTTCTATTTTTATCCTATAGACCAGTGTAGCGTTCCTGTGTCCTTTTGATGGATACAATAAGCCAGATTCACTTTTCCAATGAGTCACATTTTAGTTTCCAGAAAAAGCAACGTATTTGTGATAGACTTCAGGTATGACTTCAGATTTACAATTACTCTAATTCTATTTAGTTACAGATGTATGACGAAGATCACGTAATATCAGAGGAGCTGCATGCTCTTTTAATTTTATAATTTTATAAATAAATAGTACTGAAATGGCGTAGTCATAACCAAATTTTATATAATATTAGCGCCATTTTATTTTAGAGTATAACGCATTGAGAAGCTGAAACGAATACATTAAATTTAAAGAAAGTAAAAACTTATCTAAGAATATCAGTAATAAAAACAGAAGTGACAACTAACACAATGATTCAATCAAAAGTGAAAGAAATGGACTTTCAATAACTATATTATAATTAAATTCGTAACATTGTAATTGATATTCGGTTTATAAACATAAAATTATTCGTTAACCACAAAATAAAAATATATTAATTTCGTTGCAACAGTTAACACCTTTAAAATGAACCCGAGGTAAGACAAAGACTTAAATATTTTTCGGATATTAACTAAGATTATTTAAATTGACAGATTTTTGCTAAACAGTAAATATAGTGGAAACAATTTATGGCATCTGATGATAATTGGTTACTGTTGTCCAAGACCATCTGTAACCTCCAAATATGTCTAGAGTACTGTTTTTGGGTCTAAGTTAAGAAGGCCTAGTATGTTTTTATCTTAGCCCTTCTAATCGGTTCACGGCAACGTTTAATACACAGCTATGTATTCAAAGATAATACTAGACGGCAAGAATGGTTGTAGTAGTTTCGCGGTAATATTCATTGTTGCCTAATTAACTATAAGACTCCTTGTTCGTGTATGAAATAGCACGTTTTATGTTTCAATTTTATGTAAGATAAATTGTAGTTATCCATTGAATAAAACAAAAGTTTGCTACTCTCAAGACAAAAGAAATATTACTAAAAAGAAATAATTAGTAAATTGCATGACAAACATAAAACTCCAAAGTACGGTATAGTATATTGTGATAATATTCTCTGCAGGAACATATTAATCCTAGAGGAAGTAATTCCTTTACAGTCCTGCCGACAATACGGACAAAAGCTCCAAACAGTACAAACAGCGTTTTAAAGGGGTCGAGACTTTTCTCCGCCGAGTCGCATTTAACTTGGGTAAAAATGTATTGTATTGTAGCTTGTACTTTAATGTAATTTGTTAATTGCCATGTATTGTGTAAGACATTTCCGCATTTTTATAATACGTAAGATTGGTAATGCATAAAATATCGTATTTATTAATTATTTTTGTAAAAATATTCGGATTTTATTATTAACAAAAGCAACCGTGGGTACAGTATTAAATATGTATTATCACTAAATTCCTTTAGCTAACGTTCTTTATTTCAAGAGCACTGTGACATGTTGTGACCCCCTACTCTGACACTAATTTTACAATACTCTAAAAATATTCATTTATTTATTTGATGGAGTAGCAAACGAGCATGCAGTCAAGGACATTTGTAATCTACCCAGATAAGACTAGAATCCTACCTGAGATCGACCACTGAGGACTAAGTTGGAATACCTCGAATAGGTATCCCTTACCACACCCGTCAAACCAGAAGATAACAGCGCTTAACACTGCTGCGGCAGAAATAGGTGTGATGGTGATGCCGTCGAAGTTGAACCACAAAGGGTTCTACCACCTACAAAATCATATGAGCTTATACATTACATAATATAATTTCAGGAAACTCACCATCGCAGACTGAAGTTAAAATAATATCTTGTATACCAATAGACGTAACTGATTTGCAAAACAAGATCATTAACTTAGAGCGGCAGTTACATGAGGCAAAGAGTTCCAAACCACCGGCAAAGAACACACCGGTTCACACCGCGCTGATCGAGCCGCGTATACGGAATACAAATACAGTTCTTTCTTGTAAATGTAGTGATGTTAAGGTGCTTGGAGAAGGCAATGTTGGCATAATGGGATCACATTGCGGTGATGGATCTTCTGCAAGAAGGAAATCAGCCGTTTCTTTTCTATTTCCCTCTTTGTCAGCTTCTGGTTTACATCAACCCCAACCCTTTGTGCCAACTGAAAATTGGTCGTTGCAACCAAACGCTGGTGGAAACCACAAAAAATTCTTTAAAAGAATTAAAAAGAAGAAGCCTGTGAAGGATAAAGTAAAACCTAATACTCAAATGGTATATTATGCTTACACTGACAACAATCCGTTTAATAATTATGGCATGTGCACGGATAGCGCCTTTGAAAGCCGTCCCAAGACAAATATCGATCAAGTTCTTAGCCAATCCTACTTAGAAAATGTTTTTGAAAGACATTTTGATCCAGAACGTGTAGTAGAAGAATTTTCGGACACAAGTCAGTTTACTTCCCCCATATGCAGGGATTTTCACAATAGTGGTTATTGTCCATACGAATCTGACGTATGTTCATGTTGTCACGGTCAGTTTCAAAACCTCGACAAATATATAGGAAAAAATCAAAATTTCATCGTTGATCCCGTAACTACGCACGTGCGTAATCAATTTAATAAGAACGTTTACTATGACTCAAATTTATACGACATGGTTCCTGTAAAAGAAAAAAATATTAAAGTAGCAAAAGAAGAGAAATTACCAAAGAGGGAAATTAAAAGACCGTTAGATACACGATGCTGGCCTGAAAATAGTAGATCCCATGCTCGCCATCACCCTACAGAACATCATCATTCAAAATTGCCCCCTAAATCGAAACACCCCAGAAAACCGACATATCGCTTACAGGAAACAAAAGATAACATACGAAGAAAATCGTCAAAGCCAGTTAGACATGATAAAATAGCACAACATACAGACACTTCTAAAAGTTGTAGCGTAGATTGTAGTGAAATTTATCAAAAGCCATTACAGAACATTGAAAAAATAGAACCAATGCGGCCAATATTTCGTCAAAATGCAGCCTGCTTGGCAATAGATGTCGGTACGAACAATCTCGCTATTACTAGAAGTATACAGATTGACATAAACTCAACAGAAAACAAAACAGAAGAGACTTTAAACCAAATAAAGAGTATCCTAAAATCAGTTTTACAAGAAGTTAAAACGAATCCTCAAGTAAATAATGTACCAGAGGAGAAAACAAAAAAAGATGCTGTTATACAAAACGGACCATCACAAAGTAACATACAGGCTTGCTCTTCTTTGATGCACAGTTTTACTTATAACAACTCATGTAACGCTAATCCGTACGTGACAACTTGTTCTCGCCAGATCCCATCTCATTTCTGCTATACCAATGATCCTTATCAACGACTCAAATGTACCCAAAATTTTCCACTACTTATACATTCTTCCGGGCGTCAAATGTGCGGATGTTTCTACAAAAAGACTGATAATCACAGCAGAACTGTCAACAAAGTGGCAGCGTCTATAGCTACCAATACTGAAATAGATAACCAAGAGACACGAAATAAGGAAACAGACAATTTAATTAAAGAAATATACAAGTCTATTGCACTTACAATGGAGTTTCCAAAAGAGACTTCGAATAGTGAATATGATGATCTAAGGTCAGTAACGAATGAATCTACAAATAAATCAGATCTTAAACCGCTTAGGAGTACAATTGTAGCTGTCTCTGGTATACAGAAAAGAGATATACAAATTGAAGCGTTGATGAATCCACCTAGTGCAACCACTATCAGGAGCAAGTACAACACTAGTTCTGTTGGTACAGGATCTGATGTAAAGGAAGTTAAAACTTATGTAGATTACGAGAGCCAATCCGTAGATGACATCGTCGACATGGAAGAACCTCGTAACAGACCAAAGGCAATAGCATCTACTATCAGTGAACATGATTCTGAAGATTTAAGCACAGACGATGATGCCGAGGTGTTTGAAGCAACAGAAAATGTTAAGGTATAGTTTAAATATGATTTAGTTTGAGCTCACTAATTTATTTTATAGAAATTAAATTATTTTTAATCATCCTTGAGACTGGTTTAAGCAATTGTTTTTTTCTAGATTAAGACAGAGAAGAAAGGTTTGCTTAAAAGAATGCTAGGATCAGTAAAATTATTTAATAAGAAAAAACAAAACAAAACTAAAAGTAGTGCCAAGAAATACATCCAACAAGATGAAGAAGATGATGAAAAATCTGACAGCGATTCAGACGAATATCAAACAATTTACAGTGAACAAATTAATAAAACACGTCACCCTAATAAAAAACATCGGTATAAACCAAGGAGTTACACGACTTACAGACCTGTACAAGGCACGAGACGCAACAGAAGACCACCATACATGGAACAGGAGTACAGAAGACAATGGGATGAAAATCTGATATTCAGAGAGAATAGGGGGAGAAGATATTCATCTGAACGACCGTTTTCAGTTCAACAGAATCCAGTGTATTGGCAGAACTACGAAACTAGGAGTGCCTTGGTCGACCAACCGCACTATAATCAGTCATATTACAATCCTATCCAAGATGGAAGTCGCAAGGTGGAACAACAAACGTCGCCCGTCAATCTCGTGGACAAGAAATTTGCAAATGCTAAATCCAAGATCAGTTGGTTAAAGAAACATAAATTGGGAATGGCGAATTGCGGTGAGCAATGGAAGAAATTTGTACTTGAAAATTAATGTTCGTTCATCGAATATCTAAATCTATGATATTGTAAGTCACATTTTCTTTAGTACATGTTAGTTTTTGTTTGTATGTTACGAGCTAGTGTTTGTTTGTTTTATGCATTACCGTGTTTAAAATTCACTCACAACATTAATTAATTGAAGTGATTCTAAAATGGAATATTAATGAGGAAAATTACATCCATTTTTTAAAGATTTATATGTAATTATGATTATAATACACGTCTCCTACTATGGTAGGTACAGGCTATTTTGTTAGAAAAAATATATATTGAACTTTACAAGTTAACTCTACGTTTGTTTGGCAGTGAAAAGAAAAATTGAATGTTGTGTCATTGGAAAATAAAATACCAGCAATACTACACCATGTGTTTATTACGATTCCTTTATAAGAGTAATGCTAACATCGATAGTAATAGTAGATCCAAATAGAAATAGAGTAAAGTAGTACTTAATTAATACGAATAAATAATTTATTTAGTCTTCACGTCCGCCGTCTCGGTCGGCGCGTATAAGTAAGTGAGATCATCGATTACGAATCTGGAATAAGAATGAATTTCGTTAAAATGTCTTTAAGGCCCAGTAAAGAACTGTAACTCAAGGTGTGGCGTGAATATTTTAGAATTTACATAAAAAAATATCATCTGGTTAACCTGAACAACCAGTACTTACACATTACAATTTCATAGTTCACTTTAGGCTTTGCTTCTATAACTTTAGCTTTCAATAAGCTAGTTAAGTGATAAATCTTAAGTGGTTAATTGCAGGTTGTAACAGGCAGGCAACTGACTTTTAAAAAAGCATGGGCCCCTCTTTGTGCTTATTCTACCTGTATTGAAAGCGCCTGCCACCTCTCCCACACAAGTTATCGCAAAAAGCAGCAACACTGATGCTTGCAGACATAGATGTTAATCACAGCAGTGGATAGTACTCCATGGGTATAGTTATAGAAGTGTTCTTAACAATAGTGGTGGTAAAAAAAGCGTACCTTGGGTTAGAAAAAGATCCCGCTATTTGAATATTTTTTCTTGCCCGAGTTAAAGGGAGGAAGTTCCAGACTAACCTTCCTGCTCACCTATATAAGCCTTTATACTACTCGTCGGTGGTCGTACCTGTAGAAGAGCAGGGGCAGCGGCGCAGTGCTGAGGTGCCACAGCGCGTGCGCGTCCCAGTGGTCGTAGCGCGGCGGGAAGTCCAGCAGCTCCAGCGCCAGCGTGGCGCCCGACAGCGCGGTGAAGGCCGCCAGCCGCCACACGTAGCGCCGGCCCGCCGCCCACTGCGCCGCCGCCCACGCCAGCCACAACGCCGAGCCCAGCACGCCTGCACGACCAAAATATCATGCCACCACTCCGAGAACACACTCACACTCTGATAAAAATATAATCCTGTATGGGATTGATTGCAGATGCCCTTTAATGGCTGTAGCCATTTATCACTAGGTAGACTGCAAGTTACTGCTATAATAAAAAATATATGCACTTTTATGATGTATTAAACAGAAAGCAAGTTGACTTACCAAAACATACATTCACTTTCATGTTGTAGTCATAGTCAATCTGCCCAGAGTAAAGGTACTGCGCATGCTCCATATAGTACCAGACCGAAACTACCAGCACAGCCATTGTAAATTTCCTTCGCTTGTGGAAAATACTGAAAATATGTTTATGTACTTTAGGAGGCACATATCAATTTCAAAACTACACTACCCAGAACACATTCCTGTGTATTTGATAACAAATGACTACTTCAATGTAGCCAAAGCTCAAGCTCAGTCACTTCTCTTGCAAAAATGAGCGTTTTTTGCTGAAGTTTAAGTTTTATGTAATCTTGAAGTGCTTTTAGTACATGTATACTAATTTACATGCATCATCTAATTGAAATAATATTATGAACAATTATGAACATGGGTAGTTTGATTTTTGATTATGTATATTATTTTAGATGCACTACTTTAATAAATTGCTTATAGAATATTACCGAACAATAGCAGCCACAAATAATGCCATGACCATAGATAGGGCACAGGCATAGTCCATAAACTCAGTGTAGGCATTGTCTCTGGTATGGAAAACAATAGACCACGTCCAGGCATTCATACAAATCTAGAAATAAAATATTACAAATGTAACTAGATATTTAGAAATCATTGAATCTTGACAGTGATAGAGTTCACAAAATTATGTTTCATTGGTCCACATATCAAGTTGCACAACAGCTATTGCTTTACACAAGTGAAACGAAATACTTTGAATTCAAAAAACATGTTTTTTCAGGTATCTCTCATGAATTATACATACTAGGTATACAAGACTTAACCTCCATTTATAACAAATTAAAATAAGGTATAATAAAGGTAATTACCGCAACAAAAACATGCCAGAATAGGACCAGAGGTGCATCGGATATAGGGAACTGTTTGATGATAAGTGTGTGCATGAAGAGAGTAGTGATCAGGTTTAGCATCGATGCAAACACTGAAGCTGGCTCTTGGATTCCCATTATTCTTTTGAATGGCCACTGCAAAAGAAACAATTTTTCTAAGTTTGCTAAGAACATTGAATTTTCCTAAGTTTTTCTATGGAACAATTGAATGAAAGATTTTATCATTCATTCATTTCAGGGCTGAAGGTGTGTTAAGGGAAAAACAGGTTTTTTTTATATATGATGGAGTAGCAAAAGAGCGTGCAGTCCACCTAATGCTAAGTGGCAACTGCCGCCCATGGACATTTGTGATCCACCCCAGATAAGATTAGAATCCCAACTGAAGTAGACCATAGACGCGTTGCTACCCCTGAGGACTACGTTGGAATGCCTCATCAAGTTTATCTCCCTTACCACACCCTTCAAACCAGAAGATAACAGTGCTTAACAATGCTGTTATTAGGCAGAAATAAGTGTTGCGGTGGTGCCGCCGGAGTTGAACTACAAAGGTTTCTACCACCTCTAAATCTTACAAAGCTTTAAATTAGGCATTGTAACTCAGCCTTCAAGGGTAGTGACTAGGGAGATTTCTAATCCTATCTGAGATTAATTACTTGTGCCCACATACTATCACTTGAATTAAATGCTCATTTGCTACTTTTATGTTATAAAAACAAGTTCAATTAGTATAAAAAACAAGTTGAATTAGTATTTTAAGAACATATAAATTATTCTTACTTTCCCATGAAATTTGGGAGTGTCAAAACCACGTTCATGGAACCCCGCCACCGTCTTCCACATACAGTGGTAGCTGCACTCGTCGTAGCAGCTCCACATCATCATACGGCTCCATTTGTCTTGGAGCTTCGAGGCCTTTGGCAGGAATGCTACACCCGCTGTTACAAAAAATATTAAGTAAATATATTATATTATTTATTAAGTTATATAATAATATTTTACACAACCTTTTTAATAATTGCTGGGCACAAATCTTGCCAATAAATATTTAAGTGCCTCTATGTAAATGATGAAATACTTACATCGTCGATGCGATATAAAGCTTGTTTTAAAAAACACATTTAAGTGAGTACATACACAAGTTATTAATGCAAGTAATATTAAAATTATTCAACAATCCAAAAAAAACTCATTCTCTATTTTTTTCACAAATTATTACCTACAATTATATTAGCGCTAAGTTCGCAAAATCATTTTAAGTTTTGTAGTTTTGTAAAATCGTTGAAGTAGGAAATTCACTTAAGTGATTTTCAAAAATTCGCTCTTGTAGTTACACCCTTACCTACGGATTATACTTTAGCTACCCCAAGAATAGTTTAATGCAAAAATATAACTGTAAAAAATAGTGTCTTTAAACTTCAAACATTCCATTAATAAATTACAGTATTGATTTTAAACAATTATTACCTTTAGTGCAGTTCGCAGTGAGGCAGTTTTTAACACAATTCTGGTAATATGGAGACCGATCACCATCGCTGCATAGAACTAAAGGAGTAATTTGAAAAAATACAACAAAGAGTAGTGGAAAGTACATTATTAGAGCATTTTCTTTCCGGCAAAATTGATTACAAGCAATAATAGCCGGCCACAAGTATTGATAATGGCTGTCTGTTATCGGTCGGGTCGATAACGACTAAATTTGTTTGACAGTTGACAATGTTGACATTGATAAAGCAAACGTAAAATTTAATCGATTTTATTCTATTTCGATACAAAGATGAATGATAAAACTAAAGCGATATTATTACATATTCGTACTTCTCCTAACAAAATCTTAGTTCCGATACGTTCCGCAAAGGGGGGGGGGGGGCTGCT
>DWRA01003597.1:0-11858 GCA_018250295.1 Spathilepia clonius | reverse complement strand
TTTTCTTTTTGCTGAGAAGCTTGTATGGTCGCCCGACTACACCTGTTTCCACTTTATAACACATATCTAAAATGTGTTCTCAGCTAAAAGAGAAAGGGCAGAATAATACACATGATGAGCATTAGAATTTCTCTGAGGTCAGTGCATCTATTATCGATCTTAAAAAGAACTTCAGGCCTTGGAGTCGAGTACAGACATCCATAGCTCGTGTTAATCATATCACATGACCTGCAAGCTTGTTTGCTGTTTTACCAATGCAAAAAGAAAAGTTGTTTATGCCTATAGCAGCTTATTCCTGAAACGAAGTGCAATGTTCTAGGTATTTTTTTTGTTTTCGGGGGGGAACCTATAAATGGTTCTCCTGCCATGGGAGCGGAAGCTGGTTATGTGGAATATTTGCCTACAGAACCCCCGTTGACAGTTCTCAGCGCAACATGGAGGACTCCACCATCTCCAAAGGAAAAATACCGGATTCTTCCGAGAACGGTGCCAGGGTTGGGTTCGCCCTGATGAGCATTTTTGTTTACCACACTTTCGGGTGTTTACGACGATATGCAGCCATGCATAGTGTTGTCCTCCCCGGGGTAGCTGGCTGGACTATCCGAGCTACAATTATTGCCGCCCGTAACCCCGGAAGTCTCTTTTTAGTCAGCTCTTCCGACAGTCACCTCATACCAAAGCTTTATTCTGGTCTCGAAACTTCAGGGAGATGTTCTGAACTTACCAGTGCATTTAAAGTTGACGGTTACAATATTCTAGTCTAGATCTATTTTGGAACTCTATCCTATAACATAAAAATGTTATAACTTGATGACTGCACCAAAAGTAAGGACAAAACCATAGTGTTGCTTACTTACCTTTGACCGATCGTTAGTGTTACGGCACCAACCATTAAACCAGCGATCGATCGTCAATACAGTCCTTTCATAGAATTTAAGCTCGCTTTCATATTGGGAGCTTTTATTTTGGAATGTAATATTTATATTTAGGCTGTTTTTAAAGTCAAGCGAATGAATAAATTTATCAAATTACCTGTAATAATAAAGATTTTTTTTATAATACTGAGGAGAATTTATTTCAAAGACTCATTATTGTTAATACGTAGAATAAATGTCTTGTAATTGGCAACGGCCGATTAATTTTAATTGACATGCAATCTATTTAAACCATAAATAATTAAAAAAAAGCTAAATAACACTAAGTTTCCCTAAAAATTCAACTTATTTCAAATTCGTTTTATAATATTTGTAACGTTATCCTTTATTAAATTACCAAGACAAGGACAGAAAAATACCATTTTGCCTCGAATAATGTGACAATCTTTATAATAACTTTTACTTATATATTGCATAAGAAAATTAAAAAGGTCATTAGCTTGGAACATTTCAACGGAGTTGTTTTATTTATGAGCGCGATCGAAACTGGGAAATAAAAAGATTACAGCACACTGCAGCCGGTTGCATGAAACGCTGAAACTCTGAAAGTGTGCCACTGACCTCGGCTTGTCGATTTGATGAAGGCTGCGCGGATTATTAAATATTGTAACAAATGTTACATGTTGCTTTAGTGAAATTATTGTAGAGGATCTGTTTGTTGAGCTTAGGTAGACGTCTGCAGATAACTTTCTACTATAGCGATGTTACTAGCTGTGCTTCGCGATTTTATTCGCGTTTACAAAAATGTAACGTGACCTTAAATAAATAAAACTTTATTACCTTAAATAAAATTGTTAATAAAATAAATCGCGTTTATAAAAGACCCAGACGCAAGACGCATTCTACACTCACAGCCCCACACTAGTATTCTCTGTGTCGTGGGTGCCGTGGACACATACTGAGACGAAAACACACATATGTAGACCAAGAACAGAAGTCTAAATTCATCATTTAAATGTCTGTCTGGCCGGGGATCGAACCAGGAACCCACTGCGTGTCAGACCGGTATGTTGACCGCTCCGTCACGCGGGTCGTTTATAAAAACGTAACGTGACCATAAATTATATAGCTTCTATAATTTTAAGAAAATGTGAAGCTCGTGTTTTATGGGTTGCGACTATTTACCCATCTCACAATTTTTAAAAGAATAGTAACCGTATTATTCCATATTACATCAGCTATCTGCCAGTGAAAGTCCCGTAAATATTGGTGTAGCCGTTCTAGAGGTTACCTAAAACAAATAGAAAGCCAAAATTTTTAATAATTGTATTTCTACGTTGTCTTACGTCTTAGGTTGTCTACTTTTAATCTAGTGTTCAGATAATTTACCATTTTAAGACGTTCATTTAGTTTTTGTACTAGTTTTGTTGAGTTATGTATGTTTCGGTGTAAAGAGATTTTGGAATTATGCATCTGTCCATCTACTCTTGGTGCTGACTGTGCGTAAAGTAATTTATCCTTTACCTATAAAAAATAAGTATGATTCATTCACCTATAAAAGATAAGTATGATTCGATTTTATCATAAATCATAATCGATTGTAGTTGGTTATTTGTAAAATTCAAATTTATTGCTCTCAGTCCTTGGTACGTTATAATTAACAGTAAATGATGTTCGTTAATTATACAATTTGATATAACTTGCAACCAGTGGTATTAATTAAAATCATATTTATTACTCGGCTTATTAAAGTTTTTTAACCAGCCTTAGTTCCTTTACACTTTATTAACTTGTTTTGTAAGTATTACATACAAGTTACACAGATAATCCAGATACATATAGTTTAATTAAATGTAACACACTTATTCATCTAACGAAATGCGATTTATATGTTATTCTAATTTGATCCTTAACGCAAGGGACGAGGTTCCACCACGAGCTTTTGTGAGGGCAATCCAGTGGATGTTGACAAACAAAGCTGGTTTCATTTGTGGCGATCGACCTTCAGTGCCCCGCCAATGCAAATATTTGATGCATGTACACCGCCGCCCAGTGCCTTGGCTTATTGGTACTAAATCCTAGTTACGAGCGAGTCTCATTTCTTCTTTACCTACTGAGCCAATAGCATTTTGTTACTCTTTTTTATTTTCTTTCTTCTTCATTATTCATTTAACAATTTTCAATGTTCACGATTATTATAATAATCACATTCGTTAATTCTGTTCTCCAATACGAGTACATGGTTTTCAATAGACAGTGTAGTGTGATACGAACAATGTAGTATTATCGACGTTTTCGTAACAAGGAGACAAAGGTCAGTCACTAAATATCTAGGCAACTATTGACGTTAAATATTACCATAGATTCGGCTACTTGTTCTTGTATAGAAAATTCTCAATTGTGTAATCGCTTGTTCGTGATAAATAAGTAGTAACCGATGAAATTCTTTAAAAAATTCCTCATATGTAACTTTTGTTGTAAGCGTCCATGGTAGATGGAATTAAGTGGTCTGCACGCTCGTTTGATACAATATTTTTATTTCATAGATAAATTTCGTAGTAATAATTTATTACAGATTTTTATTGGAAAATAGGTAACACTATTTAAAAAGAATAACGGAGTAAAAAGTTGAAAATAATAGTAGCCTAGGCATAATAAATAGTCTAGGAAGCCTGAAAATTACTCGATTTTTTGTTGTTTTTTGGAACTGTCATCCGAGTTATGTACAAAATTTCAAGTCTAGCTCATCATGAAGGTAATTTACAATTGATAAAAAAAATTCACCCGCTCAGACGAGATCTAAAGCGAGTTAATAAAAAAGTTTGCAAAATAATTCTACCTTAACATCGTGAACTCGAATCACATCACATGTAATCATCTGAAATCGGGCAGACGTCTGTCAAGTCAACCTTGGGATTATTTGGCGACGAGGGTCGCGCACCCCTGGATTTGACGCAATCAGTTACGAGGGCGAAGCCTTTCAGGGGTTTCAGCGCATTAAGTCTGATCTTGTAATTCCGATTCTAAGATGCCACTTGAAATTACTGTTTCGATGGTTAAATTATAGTTTCATTGAGTAATGGTAGTGTCGTTGTGATTTCATGATGTATTTACTATACATAGGTGTATAATTTATTAAGGGAATTAATTTTGAAATTATTTGTCAACTTGAAAATGATGTTTATGTAAGTTGGAAGTTAATGAAATTGCCATAGATATGATTAAGTATGCCGTATTAAGTAAATATGAAGCAACGAATCTGTGACCGACCTCAGGCAGGACTTCAATCCTACTTTGAGTCAACAAGATGGCAATGAGCGGCTGTGGCAACTTACCCTCGGATTATTCCATATTGGTCTTTTTACGTTATTAGTTTTATAAAAAGTAACATGGCGCCGAACATGACCGATCACGGCGCGAAAACTCCCGAAAGCACTTTCGGTTTCGGTCGTAGTTTCGGTAGGTTTGCCGCCGAAAACGAAACTAAACCGAAACTCGTGTTTTTGCCGAAACTCAACCGAAAACGAAACAGAGACCGAACATTCGTTCGGATACTATTTAAAATATTAAGTTGGTCTCGCCGAACCTATCTGAACCCTCTTGGTTCAATGCCGCCTGGTTCGGTATATTCTGTGGGCGTTGACGTAAATGCGAAGGTTATATGTTTCTTTCAATATTGTTTATCGCAATCGTAAATAAATCGTTTGTAATTTGAGTCACGTTGGCAATTGATCTGAACATTTTTAGACGAACACAAAGACATGTGCAAATGGTAAGTGGCAGTATGCGTAGCTCCGCATAGTTGATGACAGTGTTACTGTTCCAACACAATGTCGATCTTATTACCAAAAACATCAAACATAGAATTACATGTTATATCTACTACTGCCATCTATTGGAGAGTTAAAAAAAATGAAAATTATTATTTCTAAATTGATAAGCGCACTTAGTCGCCGAGAAAGACATAAAATGAGGACTGAAACTATGTGGAATTATTGTGAGTTGATAAGCTATTTATAGTCTACAACCATTAAGAAAACATTTAATAAAATTGCAAGTTTCTAATTGGTAAGAATAGGTTTACTGATTTCGTTGTGTTAATTTGGCTAGAGCGATTCCCATACTGATTAATGCTGATATTCCCTCTTATTTCTGTGTTATTTGCTATTGGACATATATATTATGTACATAGTAAGTAAATGTTTATATTTTATATTTCTAATTAAAAAGGAATGTTTTATTTCTCTTTACGAAGCGGCACATTAAACAAAAATTTTCACGTCCCTAGCAAAAACGGCGACACAGGCGATAAGGCGATAAACTTGCTAATTGCTCGTAAAGTCACTGATTCTAAGGTACTATAAACAATATCGGTATAACGATTTACACATTTTCACTCGATCTATATGTAGTCATTCTTGAACATTATAAAGGAAAAGTAATTATTGCATTGCAAATAAAACTGTCTTATGGAGTAGCACTCCATCGCATTTATCAAAAGACCGCACATGGAATTTTGCTCCATGAACCATATTATAGAAAAAACGAGCAATTTCTTTTTGATACTTTTTATTTAGAACCAACGATTCCTGGTTATTATCCATTATTTACTTACTAACTATCGTATTACTGTTTTCTTATTAACGTATAAATTGGTTTAGCAATTCAGCAAATAAGAAATTCTTGCAAGCTAAAAATATGATTACATCGCACTGGATGGCGAGCGGTAAAACTTGGAACTTTTTATTTCATTTATGCAGAGGCTATAAAAGACCGTTCGTACTGCCGCTTCAGTTGCTTTTACTTGGATAGAGACTTAAAGGGATTAAGGATCTTAGCTCTCGTTTTTATTTTTATTATATTTACGTATTTCTTATATTATTTGGATCGTGGATCCATGGACGCAAGGATCCTTAGCTCATGATATTGTTCGTTATCGTAGTCGAAGGATGTCTTAATGCGTATTTCTGTTACTCAATCTAAATTTTGTTAAGCAGGAGATATAGTCTAGTTTTATGGAAAAAGTTACCTCGCACGTGCCTGTCTATGTATATTTTAACGTCATAATATATGTTGAAATTTCGTTTTTGTCGAGAAAATATCCCGTATTGATCCGTCTGATTTTCAACCAGTCGGATTTTACTTAGACTCAAAACCTGAAAGCAATATGACATTCTGCACTTCACTGTAATATTGATATCTCAAAGTAGGTCGAATCGAGACGAAAATACATAACTTATTCAAACGTGGAACACATGCGACATGCCCCTTATACATAAACGATGCGCCTTCCAGATGCAAATTCATTCCACCAGACGTCGAAGTGGATCGACGATGTTCGCACGGAGCGCGGCTCGGACGTGATCATAATGCTGGTGGGCAACAAGACTGACCTGTCGGACAAGCGGCAGGTGTCCACCGAGGACGGGGACCGCAAGGCAAAGGAGTTGAACGTGATGTTCATCGAGACCAGCGCGAAAGCGGGATATAATGTTAAACAAGTGAGCGAACTATTTTGTTATTGTTAATTGGGTTAGCGTTTGTAAGATAGATTGTAGACGTTGGTTGTGTCTTACGGAAGCTGACCCTTTGCCTAGTCGTAACTCGACCTTTGAAGAATAAAGAGATACTAGAAAGTTTCAACTCCTAGTCAGAAATTCATAATTCGTTCAGTGATTCATAAAAGTAAAATAAAACTTGCGCCGACGAATTGCCATTACAACTGGAGATGGTTTTGTTCTGAAAATAGACTATAAAATTCATAAAAAGCGTGTGTTAGCTTGTTTTCAAGAAATTAATTTAGAAGTAAAGGAAATTTCGCAAGATAGCATCTCAACTTTATACTAATAACTGCCAGTTGTTATCAATGTAGGACAGGAAGTCGAGGTGACACGGTAAATTGATGTTTTGGTCCGTGTCTTGCATCACAGGTCTTGACTAATCCGGGTTTATATACCAAATCTAAGTACAACTTTATAAGAGACTACAGTCAAAAAATTTGAGCAAATATCGATACTAACTACTTTGACTCGAAAAGTATTTTTGTAAAAATATTTTTGGAAAATGTATGCTTTTATATAAAATACACGGTCCGTTATTCGATACGGATGCGAATGTACTTATCGTGTTTGCAGGTGAAAAACGCTTTGGCATTGAACTAATGTATGTTTATTTATCGGTGATTATCTGATAATTCCAGTTGTTCCGGCGAGTAGCGGCCGCGCTGCCCGGCATGGACTCGGCCGAGAGCAAGCCTCCCGAAGACAGTATCCTTTTTCTATATACACATTTCATTGAATTTTTTGAATTAATATTTGTTATTTTTAACACATTACGCTACGAAGAGGTTATCGAGGAAACACATTCATATAAACATCCCACGCTCGTCCATACACGCACTCACAGTGTTATTTAAGTATGAAGATTTATTTGTATTGATGTGCTGTATCGCTAATCCGACGCTATCGAAATAACGGCTAATGGAACATTGGAGTGAGCCATTTCAATAATCACGGTGTGCGCGCCACATTTACCATTTTTTTTATTAAAATATTTTGTGTGAGATTACCAGTGGATTACAAGATTACATTATAAAAAGTTCAATTTTGCAATTAATAGATTTTTATATAGTTATTTTACGCACATGCCCATATATTTTAACTCATGTAGACTAATACAGATAATTTAAATCTTAATAGCATTATCTATTAATATAGAGATATGATATGTTAACAAAAACACTTTCTATTGATTGAAGGATAAAAACAAACCGACGTTTATCATCACCGAGTCATATAGAGTTATTCGTTATTAATGTTAGCATTTTTATCGAGTGTTTTTTATCTTTTACGTGGCTAATCTCACACGAATCGAATCGGCGTTTTATCCATACACTAGTGCCAACCCCTGGATCCGTTTGTGTGTCGGTGGTGGTCTATTAACGTGTTAACACCTGTGTTGTAAGTAATCTTAACATTACTAATTTATCTGTGTATTTCTGTAAAAGTAAAACATTGCCTTTATTTCTGTCTTGACTATGCTTTTTAGATATATATTTCCATGTTATCCATGCTTGTTTTATGTACTATCTGTATATGTTTAGAATGTGGCTTTATATATTTGCTTTTTAATGCATGTGCCCCGAGATATTTATGTTTATTAGGATGGAAAGTCATATTCCTCATTTGGTTCCATAGCTGCATGACATTTCATGATATAGTTAATCAAACCCAGAAGGGTATTATCTTCATTTTTACTATTCAGTTTCATTATGAGTTATTTCCGTACCAACTTAACTATTGAACTCACTATTATTTTTCCGCCTGACTCTTAAGTATAAATGTAACATCACTTTTCTTTGCAAGAAATAAATTGTCGATTTTGTCACTAAAATTCAGGCGCAAAATATTATTATAAATGTCAATACAGTTGTGCAAACAAGATTCTTGAAAAAGTGATGATATAATCATTGAAGAAAGAGTTGCCAGATAATCAATTGTTGTTCCATTATTCTCCAGTCCGCTTACAAGTTATTTGAAATTGGCGTAATGCTACTAGGAATTGGCCAATGTCAGTTCTAATTTGGACTTGATATCGATTTTACGTGTACCGTCTTTGATGTCATTTTGATTTGCTCAAATTCTCACAAATTAAAAGAAATAAATTTTACATGAGCCATATGTATAAACATTATTTATACAAAATATATATCATTTTGGTAGTTTAAAAAATCTGATATCTGGCAACTCAGTTTCTTCGTGCATACATCTGTACTCTGACATTATTTCGTAGCGTTTTGGTTTTATTATTTTCCTTAATTTGATATGTGTACAGTGCATGAGGTGATATTGCGACAGGCGCCCGGCGACAACAAGGAGCCCGAGGGTGGTTGTGCGTGCTAGCCGCCCCGCCCACTCTGCGCGAATCTACTAGGCTTGAACCGAAACCCCCGAACATTGTGCTCATAAACGCTGGAAAACTGAGAGAAAGAAATATGAACGCCTCGGGCATATTTGAAAATATCCCAGACGTCCCCAGACACTTGGACAAGGACAGTAACAGAGGTAAAGAGAACTGATATTATGATGTCGGCGTGACGCTTGGCAGCTTGATACGCTCTTGTTGGTCAAACTTTATGTTAAATATAATTTAGATGGAATTGCCTTCGCTGCCAGTTTCAAAATATTATTTTCTCCGGACTACTTTAGTTATACATTATCTGTACATTTCAATTATACTTTTATGATCCTTTTCATTGTACAATATAGTTCTTGTGGAGATGTCCCTCGAGCATTATACGTCAAGCAATTTGGTCAAATGTTAATGTTATCTTTGGTGTGTGTGGATGTTTTGAGTGATATTAGATTTACATGTCATCTCGTGAATTACTGTTGTAGGACGTTTTATAAAGGCTTGTACATCGACACTTTTTACTGCCCTTTGTTATTTACGGACGTTTAAAGCCAGTTCAACTAAAAATGAAACTTTTTCTTTATTGTTGCAAGTAGTACCTATAGTGGGTAATATTCTTACCAAGATGTCTGAAATCGCTCATATTAACGATTGTTTTTTCGATAATATTGTGTTGCCGGAAACTTATTGATAGGATCGATACGATCAATGCTGCATTTGATAGAATGAGTGATTTAGGGTGAATACTCGAAAGATCGATAATTTGTTTCCTGCAACACTAATTTACATTTGGTATCGCATGTGTACGTGTGTACTGCGAATAATGTAGCGTAAAGCTGTATTATCAATTTTGAATATTGGGTGGCTAGCTGTTAGATACGCTTACTTGTAAGTTAGACTTTTTCAACCGACCAATACTTTTCTCGGATAATAAAAACATGCCTTAAATTAAATTTGTAACGGTCAATTAAAATGAAAAATCAAATTGTAATTTCTTTACAAAGTAAATCGGGAAACTTGAAATATATCTGTTCTTGTACTTAAGCTAGCAATACTGATTTGTCCACTTTTTTAAATATTCATATGCAAAAGTATGATAACACAGCATGAGGGGTGGGATTCTTATAGCTTGTTCTAGGAATTCTAGATTATTCTAGATGCTTCTTTAACGGGTTCTTTGTTGGTCTACAAGACTGAATTTAGGAAGCCCGCAATAAAAGGTCGTAGGTTCTGTAGGGTTTGCTTGGTGAGATGACGTAGCTGATAAAGTTTAGTTGAGATTATTGAGTTTAGTTCTAGAATCTGCTTATTTTGCCTTAGAGGCATTTTAAGCATATTTTTGCTGACTACAACTTATAAATTATGTTCCCTTAGATTGTTATGATTCAATGATCTTTTTAAGGCAATTTTATAATTTTACTGGTTACGTTATGTTAAGTGAGCAGGTAGTGAACGAATTCTTTTTAGTGTCACTGTGGGAGTAGAGTTACGCCGTCGAGTTTAGAACCTCTGACCCGGCACGACTTACTCTGTGTTGTATATAGCACGCGACCGTGGTGACCTCTGCATAAAATGATCTCTATATGCCCTCATCATAACAATTATTAAAAATTAAATAAATTATTACTAAAAATATCATATTTGTTACACATTTTTTTACAATTACATGATATTGATTGAAGAATATGGAGAAAAAAATATTGTAATATTTTATTTTAATCAGATTGATGAATATAAGTCACGAGGTCCCGCGGCTTATGTACATTAGTATTATTTATTTACTTTAGCGCTTAAGAATAATTTCTTATGATTCTTATAATCGATCGAGTTTTAACTAGTGAGAATTTCACGTATAGATTTTATTCATATTTATACGACATTTGTATTGTATTAATAAAATTGTCATTCCAATGAGCTTTTATAACGACTTATTATTTTCAACACTCGCATTTTGGCCTTAGACGACTAAATTTTATTAAAATTATAGTTATAATTTATTCAGATTACTTAATAATAAAAGTTTGCAATTACAAATTAAAGGCGTCGTGTAATAGATAGTACTACCGTATTATTTGTTTTCTATGTTTTATGGTAATTTAATGATATTATCGCCATGGCAACATCGTTACGAGTAGCGATGCAATTAAATGCAATAATAAGATGAAAAATTTATTGAAATATTTAATACAACCAAGTTTTTTTTGTTAAATGCAAGCATTTTTTCTAATATTTCATAAGTATTGCTTCTCGTAACTTGTAGATATTTTAAATACACGACTTTAATAATTTTCATTGTGATCGGTTTTGATACGTATGGTTATTAGCTAAATGTAATAATGTCGACGCGACACACGCTGTTCTTATGACGTTTGTGTAAATACCCGTACTCTGTACCACACGCTGATTATATTTTGAATAAAACTTTTAAAACACTACATGTCTGTTTTTTAGTTGTATCCTTTCCTATACAATGTAATTTATTTAATGCTACTCATTAACCTGTAGGATTTTTTCTAAATTTGTAGATGTTTCGATTTGTAAATTACTTTTTCTTTCTTTCATTACACAAGTGGTAGTATTAAATGGTTAATACTTATTCGATTAGATGCATGCATAGTAATATAACTTTATATGAAAATAGTATTAACAATTTACTTCAAATCTTCGCAGTGAGTATAAATTTATACCTCTAGGGTGTAGATTTCATTAGTTATTTGTGAACTTAGTAATCATAAATGATTCGAAATTTAAACAGTTTATTCTATTAATTGTGGTAACGATATTATTTAAACGTAAGCTGAGATTTTTTTAAATTTCATATATAACAAATTGTAATGTAGTAATAATCGTAGAGTACCTCACGGTACTTGTACGTCATATTGTGCCCATGTGCCCCGTACTTTCCTTGACCGTGCCGCAGCGGTGGACCTGCAGACCCAGTCGCCGCTGGGCGCGGAGCAGGACGGCGGCGAGAGCGGCTGCGTGTGCTGAGCGCCCGCCGCCCGCCGCGCTCCCCTCGGGCGCCGCGCGAGCGCGGCTGCCGTGTGATGTAGTTCCACTTCGTGTATTTAC
>DWRA01003596.1:0-11860 GCA_018250295.1 Spathilepia clonius | reverse complement strand
AATGTCCATGGGCGGCAGTTGCCACTTACCATCAGGTGGACTGCATGCTCGTTTGCTACTCCATCATATAAAAAATGAAAAAAAATGACGTGTTACTATTTTACGTTATACTTCTAGGCGTACGGCGCTTGCGAATAAATGAAGTAGGTACCTATTATCTATACCCATTCGTGGCACAGCTTCATCTTTTGATTAAACATTCGTTTTTACCGAGTATATCGTAGAAGGAACGTTGAACTTAATGTCATCTTCGGAGCTTTATGAGGTTCTTGATACAAGGTTACAAAGATTACGTGAAATATCCGACAACGCCTTTGGCAAAACGAATGATAGCTTGCGATGAGAATCATCTACTGTTAAGAATGACAATCGATGACGGCGTCTCTTTATATTCAGGTAGTCGGTCTACAGCTCCACATAATAAAAAAATCGTATTTTAATTTCTTTTTATATTAAAAATAAACATATTTAAAATTTTCATATGTTTTGGAGTTTCGTGCCGTCTGTCTGTTTGTTTGTCTCTCTATTCGTTTTTGCTAATTATTAAAGGCTATACTGGGCTAAAATTGTCGCAGTACGTACCAATATGTTTCATTAGCCAATTTACAAATAATAAAAATATTACACTTGTCATCAATATTAAGGTTTTGTTGTTGGTAAGTACTGAAATGATTAAAAGCTACTTTTTATTTTATTTTATGAAAATTAGCTTGGTTTTTAACTTTCCTGCATACACAGTGCTGAATATTTTCGTTTCGGCATTTGATTTCCAAATAGGTTTCACACACACACAATCTTAATTTATTTCTATTATCTGTGCGTCTTTAGAGTATATTCGTTTTTGCACCATTAAATTAATTGATGTGGGTAAATAAAGCTATTGAAATGCTAATAGTTTTTAATGCTCATTCAATTTGATTAAAGACATTTTTATCTTAATGGCAGTTTTAAGTAGTTTGTAGACAGTATTCAGTCAGTCAGTGAATGATCAGTGTTAAGTAGTTCGGAAACTGTCGGTTTCATTATATTATTTAAGGCGGTGTAGAATATAATTTGAAATAAAGTATTTTCATATTAATACTTTGGATCTTAAAGGATGAAAATTAACATTTGAGCGTAACGGAAAATATATTAATAATGATTTCAAATAAAGTAATTTAACAGTCACAATTAGGGATGTACTAAACTTTTAAACATTAATGATGATGTATATAATGTAGATGAGAAAATTGCAATGAGATTGCATATTAAAGAAATGTTTTTCGTCCAGACATGGCCGATGGACAGACTCCTCAATTTTATTAATTGTAGGTAAAGATTTTTTTAATTTTTATAGGCAGAGTACGGGTGGCAAATTATTTCAGTTTTAAGTCTTAGTAAATTACGCAATATAAAGCTATAATTAATAACCTTCATTTATACGATGACGTTAAAAAAATAAAAACATTGTACGAAAATTCATTCCACAATCATTATAGGAAAATTGTTGAATCAGCCGCCTACGCTGACAAATTCTGATATGTAGTAGGAGAGAAATTCTAAAATCCGTTGACGCATGCGTGAAACGTATTGATTGGTCCGCCTCTGATTTTGCTCCTTTGATACTCGCAGAAAATTTGTTGTAACTGCAGAGTCGTAGAGATCTTTTTAAGATAGCTTAGTCATTAAAGTGACCTTGATTGGGTTCCTTCGAGTCATGAGTTAATGAAGCGTGTACTTCGACTATTTAGCTGTTAGAGCGCCCAGTACAACTACGTTAATTGTTATTAGTCAAACAAGAGTCGTTAATGTCGGAATATTTTGTCCAATTAAACAATGGAACTTATTACCCGTTGGTTAACGTTGTTCGGCCATTTAGCGAGCGTTTTAAAGGTTCGTGTGTAGTTCGTACATCTCTCATGTGACGTAGCAATCTCAGAATAACTGTCCGTCGCTTCTAATTATAATACACATCTCCATCTACCATACAAGTTGCATTTCTAAAACTAATCTTGATTATATCGTCCGTCTTAGTGTGACGTAACGAATCATTGTGTAAGTTTACAGCAATAAGCGATCGATATGAGAAATTAATCAATTTATGTACCGTAACAGTTCTCGATGTACTGAAAATGTATATCGTTGGTAACAGTATGTTTATGCACGTTTCTTGAAAATGTAAATAATGAAAATGTAGATTGCATAATACTGCGTTTACTTTGGCAGCAATCTCAATAAGCGATTAATTTACAAACAAAACGAATTGATACGCTCATTATCGCCTGATCGAATTAGATTTTTAAATTTTCCGTTTATAACTTCATAAACGAGACAAGGACGATCGATTTATAGTCGTAGCTTTATCTGTATCTTATCGGAACAATTTGTCTCTGTATCCTTTTACGATATTTCCGGATCCGGAACAATAGTTTGCTTTATTCCGATAGGGATTTGGCAGACGGTTGTATAGTGTTTACACAAATAGTCTAGACTTAAATAGTTCACCCGATAATCAGTTAATGATCAATGAAATCATAGTCTATTTAGTTCCATACCCTAAGCATAAAAACAGGGTTCTGTTATTATGAAGTCTCCGCTATCTGACATAGGGCTATATCTCTTGAACCATAATAGACAGAAACTTGATTTTTTTACATTCGGTTTATCTATTGATTCGTAATATTTGGATAGACTTTATATTTTCAAAATGCATGTACGTCTAATGTTTTTGTGATACGAAATACTGAAGATTTAAAAAAGATAAATTTGGTGGTACGGAACCCTCCGTACGATTACAACTCTGGCTTGGCCGATTTATTTCATATTGGGACGATAACAGGCTTTGAATGAATATTTCGATCCAAGAATACATCTTATGAAATATGTATTTGAAAAGCAATTAGAATTGTATTTATTTGTTTAGTAAGTAATTGAAGTAGTTCGTATATATCCCAGGTAAATATTATTTTCATATTTTATCTTCATAAATTATGTATTCCTTTGTATAAATAAATGCCAATGAGGCTATATTAAATGTACGTGCTCCAGACTTTCCACTATTGCTGTTAACAACCGATTAGTATTCCACTGCTGGGTACGGATCTCCTCTCATAGTGAGAACGGCTTGGCCACAGACAACGGCGCTAGCAAAGTGCGAATTGGTAGACTTCGCACACCTTTCTTTTTCTAGAACTCTTAACATAGGTGTGGAATTTCTTCACGATGTCTTTCTTTAGCGTTATAGCAAGGGGTAATTAATTTGTAATTTACACATAACGTCGAAAAATAAATGTGCGTGCCTAGGGTCTGAACCTAGGTCTCCGATTGAGACACTGATTCAACCGCTATAACTAATATCAATACTGACACTTAAATAGGTTGCAGCCATATGAATATCAATTACTTATCGTTGTTTGTCCGTCTGTAACTCCAATTTCCGAGGAGTTTACGACCTGAGCAGCAACGAAAGCAGAAAGGTCGTTTGAAGGGCGACGAGGACATTTGAAGCGGCGCCATGACTCTAGATGTTTATTGCTACTGTTCTAGGGTTGTTCACCCTCTACCCTGCTTAGGCTCAGAAACTTTTGTGAAGATATTAGATACTTATAAGAGTTTCTCGTATTAATATAACTTTTATATAGTTTTTGTCCTGAACAAAGATCCGGAGAGTAATCTGGTACTGCTTATTAACGACGTGTTAAATAAATTAGCGCTGTTATTTATTACATACTAAAACAATATATGTTACAAAGTTTAGGTGTAATATCTAGGGTCTGTAATGTAAACATTTTCTGTCGAATCGTGCAATTTGTGCAAGTAATATGCAACGTGCAGATGTAACTGGCAAATTGCCACGTCACCTAATTATTTTATAAAACAAATACTCAATCATCATTTATGAGAAGCATCAATATAATTTTGACACTTAAGTAGGTAAATTACATTTTACATTTTTAATTTACTTAGACTATTGACATTTTAGTAAACCACGTAGTCTACATGAAAATTAGCTAATCGTGGATCTCTACAATTTCTCCCTTTTCCCAAATTTATATTCATCTACAAACCATTATTGCCCCACTGCTGGACACGGGCTTCACAGAGCAAGAGCGGTAAGGATATAGTACTCCATTCTGACCAAGTCCGAATTAGTAGATTTCACAAAACTGACAACTTTATTTCTAAGAGTTCTTAGGTACGCAAGTTTCATGGCGAATGTATAAAAAATTGCAGTTACTTACAAGATCTTTCGATCTCTACAATCTCTCCCTTTTCAATGATTCGTATTACTTATTGATAATTTTAGTATGATGTTTACTTCTTTTTATATATTTGTGTCAAATATACTATACTTTGTTTAAATTGCCAGCTACACAGGTAAATCTATAAAATTAAAGTGTTTCTGAGAATATTTAGCGTAATTAAACAAAATTACTTAAGTTAATGTAAAAGTAAATATAATAAATGATATTTATACATAATTATACTGCGGTATTTATAATTACATGTACTTAAGAATGTAATGTATAGTAGGTACGTCACGTAGCAGTGTCCACGTACAATGTATCGAATTATTGACCGTGACGTGACATTCAAAACATAATAGTACTAACATATGCCCTACAATTGATCGTATTTTTTATATTTGTACAAAATATACATTGGTTATAGTAAATATATAAGTATATACAAGTTAAATAACTATCTCAATAAATATATTTTCATCTAGGTTTTATTTTTGACACAGTAAACACAGTGACGCTAACTTTATTAAAAACAAAACAACTTATACTTTGGATCGTCGATAATAACAAAATGAGATGATTTACAAGGTACTGTAATGTCAGTGAAGCCAACATGTCGGCAATGTTACAAATCGGCAAAGATATTTATAAACTTCGGAAAGTTCAGAAACCGTGTCACCTTTATGTATTAACACCCCGCTGATCAAAGAGACATTATAAATTCCGAACTCGGACCTGAAGTATTTAATATTTCAGGTAAAAGTTCGTCTGTAGAAAAGTGATACTTAATGTTTGTATCTTCTTATATATAAAATTTCCATGTCACAATGTTTGTTACCGTACTCCTCCGAAACGGCTTTACCGATTTTTACCAAATTTTATATGTGTATTCAGTAGGTCTGAAAATCGGCCAACATCTATTTTTCATACCCCTAAGTGACAACGGTTGTTCACCCTTAATTTTTTTTTTAATTTTTGTCGAAAATTTTTGTTTTAATTTTTTTATAATGTTGCATTAAAAATACATTCAACCCTAAATTTTTACTTTTTTATCACCAACCCCTATTTTTTATGGTCATTTTAGTACTTTAAACATTTTAATAAGGCAAAACAACGTTTGCCGAGTCAGCTAGTACTAAAATAAGTCTAAGAGAACCATATCAATATATGTATTATAATCAGTATAAGATTTGCAAAATAATTATTTACATGCAATTAAAATATTTACGTAAATATTTGCGAAGTATAAAGCAAACATAAAGCCAATATCGGTAATATAATTCTTTCCTGTTTCTTTACAACCAGGTAACAACAGAATAAACAAAGGTTATGCTTACCTTACTTACTTAGTAATAAGTATATAGAATTTCATAACATATTTACTGTTGTATTGATTAATAACAAGCTGGGGTGCGGCACGTTTCCCATATTAATGACAAAAGATTTCCTTCGTGTCTATCACCCGTTAATTATAAATAATAATCATTTTGTCTAATGTTTCGCCTACCAAAGATCGAAATGTAACCATTTCTGCTTTTTAAAAATTGTCAAATTTCCATCTTGTGTAGACAAAAATTGGATAGATTTATTACAATTTATAGTAGGCGTGGCAAAACAGGGTAAAATAATATTTTGTCATTTCTAGTAACAATATATTTTTCGCATAATTTTAGCCGAAATACAAGCAAATCTCTTTCTATAATTTATACATAAAACGTTTTTCAAATCCTTAAATTTAAAATGAAATTGCCTTGTTAAAATATTTTAAGAATAAATCTTCATAATAATAGATTTGAAGTCTATTTTATTGCCCAGGCTGTTATACCCTGGGGATGGCGTAAGAGCTTTCAAGAGTTTCAAGGTCAAGGTCGTAGCTTATGTCGTGTTTCACAATGGTTATTCAAAATAATGCTAGTATTTTAAATACATACGGCATCGCTTTACTATTAAAAAGATGGTAATAGTAATTGTATTTGTAACAAATTGTATTTAAATTATTTTTGTAATTCTTTTTATTTTTATCAATAATTAATTTGTTAAAATGAAATGCGTAACCTTCGTTTAAGCCGAGATACACTTTAGAAAGCGAAATTCATATTCACGCAATATGACAGAGATAAATGAATGGATAATTCCGCCAAATGGTGTACGCCTTGAAACGTACACATTTGTGTTTTGGAGGAATACTATTGCTTATTGCAATGTGGACAAAAATATAATATTCGTAGGGTAGGATGTATAAATAGCATAACAATATTGTCCGTAATTAATGATAATAATAGTAAGTAAGACTGATTATAGTGAGGATTTTGGAGGCTCAGGTGTCGAATCTCCTATCCATTGATCGGTGGGCGGGCGGCGGTCGACGCGCCCACGTGCTCGCTCGAGCCGGGAATAGACAGTCCGCCCCGAGCAACTGCTCATCGCACACTTCTTTTAAGTTTATGATTTTCGTACATCGTAAAAATATAATAATTTGAGTGGTTTTGTCACAACAATATTAGATTAGGAAAAATTGTCAATTTACTTTTGAAGTGATATTCGTTAATTAAAGTGATATATTAATGCGTGTTTAAGAACAGGTCGTGCTTTTATTAACATAATAATTGAAAATTTGGATACGAATCCATATTATAAACGAAGCAATAAAATTGTGGCTGTGATTATACATCGGTTAGGTAGTGAAAGATTCGGTTCGTAGGCGTTTATTACGAGCATTGAATTTATTTTGAATACGTGAAACATTTGGCTCAGCGACTACTTGGGGCTAGACATCGGCGCCGGCGCCGACTGGTGAGGAGTCAAGGTGCGTCGGGCGCATGTGCGATGCGATGCGTGAAAAACTCTCCGCATTGCTTCGCAACTCAGTGTGTGCGCCTGCGCATACAACCAACACGGAAAAATTGCAGAATGGCGCCATTGCTCCCGTCCTTTACTTCGATGATGAAGGTTTAAATACTCTTTTATTAAACCTGTAATTATGAAACACATCAAACATAACACACGTATAATAATAGTTTGTACTTACTTGATTGCAACCTGTATAATATTTATGTACATAGAGGTATATACAACATTACAAAATATATGTACTTATAAGTGAATTAAAAAAAATACTAAATCCAGATCTCTTTTATCATATGTGAGTAATTCTAATTTTGTAAAATTCAAAATGATAGCTTATCAAGCTGTCATGCTAAATGAACTCAGCTTCATTCATAACTATTTATCTTCCAAGATATCTACGGCAGACGTAAAATACTAACACTGGTAAATAGGACGACTACACCCCAGTGGACCGCGACACTTCATTTGTGTAACACTGTTTTCAGTATTATTTACATATTCGTTAGAACCTAAACAGTTTGTGTAAATTTCAAATTAATTTTAATAATGATTTAAATATACCAAAATATTCTTTTTTATGTACAAAAATAATTTATTGCGAACAATTTTTTTATTATTTTTGATGAACTAAGGTTATTAGTTAAGTGAAGTGATGGGAGTTTTGTTAGGTAACTGGAATATTACGCTATTATTCCAGATTTTTATTTACTTATATCCGACAATGTAACTGCAATTTTAATGCCTGAAATAAGCCTTCTTTAAGTTTTTTTAGATACGACGAATATAAAATAGTTACAAATATTTATATTGATATTTACTATCTAACAGATTAAATAGATAATAGGGTTTTATCTTTAAATGTCTTTTGTTTTTATCCGTTTTTTCTGTAAACACAATTATTTCATTAATTGCCGAGAAAGTGAACATAACTATTTTTATAGTTAGCTAATTATCATTTAGATACTATGTTTAAATATAGGCGCTTATTAGAACAATTATTCTTTAATTTTTATTAATATTTATGGAAGAAATAATTCGAACAAGAATTTTTAATTTATGAAGTACCGGACACCTACTATTTTTCTTAGCAAATGTTATTTACTTGTTTCTTTTAGACCCTAAGATGTGATTCGCAACTTTATTACTTTTCGGTTGCCACTCGTTGGGCCTCTTGAACTACGACAAGTCCCTGATAAACATAAGTCGTCCATTCATTAATTCCTTCATGACCGACACTTAGACGGTATTAGAGGTATTTCAGCAGCAGTTTTTTAGATATCAGATCTAAATTGAGATATTCAAGTGTATCGATGTATAGTTTTATAACGTTGTTGGTAATGGTACTTTTAGAAAAGTTGTTTAGAAATATTAGCCTAATGATCGTAGTTCTTACTTCACCGGAGATTATATTAGGGGTCCATACTCAAAAGATAAAAACGAGACCCTATAGAGGCTTAGTGGCCTCTGTTGTCCGTCTACCACGGCGCTCTCTCTCATGATAGTTAAAAAAATACTGTCGAATAGAGAACATCCTTCATTGTTTGAGTGAGTTCAAAATAAAGGGGGGTTCCCCATACCGATATACTGAATTTTTCGGTTTATTTATTGAACCGTAATTAGTAGACACTTTAAATTTTCAAAATGCACGCACTTTTACATCTGTTAAAATATAAAAATAATATGATTCGATGTTACAGAACTATCCGTTAGCGAGTACGACTCGCACTGAGCCAATTATTACAACTTGTTAGGTATACATTTCTACCTATTAGTACAGTAGTAGTAGTGTAGCCTGTTAGTATAGCAGTATGTACGTAGGGACTTCCGTGCTATGAGTACTATCGGTACTATATACTTAAATATTGTCCTATCGATCAATGTATATATTGTCTTATGCAATTCAGTACTAATTATTTATTTACAATTTTTTTTTAATGTTTTAAATTTTATTTTTCTTCCATTACTTAGTCCTACTATCAAAAGTTTAGGGCAAATACTAAGTAGTTACTTATTTATATCTTTAAGTATATTAGGGAGGTATAATCGTTAGACTGTGGCTACCTATTCCGTGAACGGCCTAAAGGTCACGCAGGGGTAACATCGGTACGTTTCTCTGAAGATCCCGTAATTTTCCTCGTTTAAGCGTAGGGCGGTCACCGAGTGGTTTTAGTGAGAAATCTCACATTTTTTGTTGACGTACGTTTTGTTGACGTATGTGTCCTCCGCTAGATAAAATTTTCTGATAAAGTATTAGTGATAAAATATTTTTTTATTAATTTTATAGTGCCTATTATCACCGAATTTATTTCATTTTTACTGATATTCTCATTGAGATATAAAATCGGTAATAACGAAAAAAATCCCCGCGGTCGGAGTCTTGGTTCGGAGTGAGTTATTAAATACGGACAGTTAGAATCGGAACCATGTGTGTAAACAAATATAATATACTAGTTGTACCTGCGGTTTCGTCCGCGCTCACCGGTTAATATGACATACATATAACCGACAATTACTCCTTCAACAATTTAATAATATTTTTTCAAAGAGCACAGCAACTGACTTTAATGCATTTAAATATTCAAAAAAAGCAAAATATATCTTCAGTAAAACTTTAAAAACTTAGGCAGAACATATGGATTAATTTGTGTGTTAATATATAGCCTACATCAATTCTGGAATTATAAATATTAGTCAAAAACGGTTTTAAAAATATTTTCAAAGTCTGGTCAACAGTTATAGAGATAACTTCCTACAAACAATCACAAACTTATTACATTACTTATTTATAATATTGGTGTAGATATGTTTCACTGAGTGTTAGTAATCAGAAATGTTTCTTTAGAAATATGTTTCAAAGTAATTTGGTCCACTTGACACGTCAACGCTTCATTGTCATTAAAATCTATCACCTTAACTATATTCATGTTTACATTGCATAACATTACACAAAACCGCCGAACCGTAACAATAAATATTAAAACTCGACTTGGCAAGGGGCACTGCCGTGCCTCCTGATGTAAGTAGGGTTGTAAGATAAATTGTTCAGAATATAATTAACGAAGACAAAAATGGGGAAGCAATAATCGGAATTGCGGAAAGAAAATCATTTCATTGACAAAATGTGAATAAAAATTTATTGGCACGATTAAGTAACTATTTATTCAAAAGATATACCTGAATATTCGGGTTTCCAAAATTTTCCGTATTGAGTATGTGTGCGTTGTAAATAACCGAAAAATGGTTATGACTGGCCCGTGTTTTTATTAGTGACCGACCGCTATTTCGGTTCTGGCCAATTCCGTTCAAAAATAAGTTTTCGGCTGAAGTTTCGGTTTCTGTCAAAAATCGAACGAACATTTTATCTTAACCGAAATATACGTTTGTCTATGTTTTATTAATAACCGACCGAAGAGTCCGTTTTGGCCAATTACGACCAAAAAAGGAGTTTTCGGCAGAAGTTTTGGTTTTGCCCTAAATCGAACGAACCTTTTGCCTTAACTAAAACATAAGTTAGTGAACTTACCAACTGCGTTCGAATATAGGTACTATTCAAAAATTAATAGTATTATTGTCATTATATGTAGGCCAAGAAAATGCGTAAATTTGTATGAGTCTAAAATTTTTCGATTTCGGCCGGAACTAAAAAAGAAACCAAAGGTTCGGTTATAACTGAAAAGTCAGTGTCGGTCGGTCACTAGTTTGTACCATTAATAATGTTGTTGACATTTTATTTTCGCGCCTGGGGTGATATATTTCACAGTTTAGTAAAATATAATTTACTGCGTAAACTCGCTTGAAGATCATAAGTAAGTTTGGGGTTTATTCTGGTACGCGCACTCCGGCACGTGATAGACCAAACATTACGTCACTGAGGAAAACTGCAGATAAATCTTACGGTATACTGTTCTTTGACTTCCACATAAACGAGCGTCATGCGCCTCAATCTATATTTACACTTGTATACAGTGACAGAATGGTCCGTATCCAAAATAATAAAAACATCTCTAACAGATCTCCCAAATATTTGGTGCAAGTTAAAAGTGCTGTAAAAATAGTTTTAATCTGGTGGCGTACGTGATATAGCTACTTCGGTCAATATGTTTTGATTACGTCGCCTTCAGCGGTTCGTGTGACAACACTTGCCTGCTTGCGTCATCAAATTGGAACTTGACCGGTGCTGTGCTTACAGAAAAACCACATGAACCTACATTGTATTTAGTACCTAACATCATATGAATAAGTTGAAGCTAAGCAAATTTGTGTCAATTATACACACATGGCAAATTACTAATGTAAACATGTCACATATTTTTCATAGTCATATTACAAATATGTACGGGTCTGCATTTTAATTTGATACCTGTCAAGTTTATGGGTAGTAATGTTCGCTATCAAGTCAAGAAATCTTCGGATCGCATCTATTTCTACAGCGTAGTAATAATTGCATTGCTGTAAAATCTTTAAAGATATGGATTTTAGAGCAAACTTAGTAAAACATTAATACAATGATTAATTAAAGCTGTAACACAGGGTCACGATACCGGATAAAGAAAAATACACTTGTCCTTAAATATTTTGGCAACAATAATATTGACATTGGCATAGCTATGACAGATAGGGGGTCATATTCTTTTAATTAGTGAGCGCATGTAACACTGTTTGTACACGGCTACTAACGTCCATTTCTAATAAATTAATCTATACAATGTTTGCTTTTTTATATGATGGAGTAGCAAACAAGCATGCAGTACACCTGATGGTAAGTGGCAACTGCCGCCCATGGACATTTG
>DWRA01003595.1:0-11862 GCA_018250295.1 Spathilepia clonius | reverse complement strand
GTTATTAGGCAGAAATAAGTGTGGCGGTGGTGCCGCCGGAGTCGAACTACAAAGGGTTCTACCACCTTTAAATTATGCTTTTTATTATGCTTTACAGGTATCAGCAGAAGGATACTTGCCTCAAGAAGTAGAGTTCATCGTTATCGAAAGTCACCCGACACTTTTAAACGTAACTTTACACTCCGCGAAGGTAAATATCACAGTTTAATAACCGATATTTGTATATACTGTATTCTTGTATATATTATTTTGTCACTAATTTGCATATGTTAGGCCTAATAGGCGCGTCACGCACGTGTAGCGTATCGCATGGTCTATATTCTATAAAAACATTTATGATAATATCTATGTGATATATAACTCATATGCGTATCTAATACAATAGTTTTATTAAACTATTGTGCAGATACCAGTATTTTGCGTTACCCTATTTATAGGCCATCTAAATATGGTCACTGTGAAAGAAGTAATTATAAAACTTCTCATATAGAATTAATTTACGATATTTTACAAGGCGACAGGATACGCAATCGCCTATTATATGTATCTACTGAATCATAGAGTAGGTATAATTCGTAACACTTACAAATAGAAAGTTGGACATAGATTATTGAAGTTTTAAATGCTAATAAAAATTACGTTTTACGGTTAGTCATAACCGTACTTACAATATTTATTTAGATTTAGTATAATATTCAAGTTGTTGTTTTCAAATACTAACGGAAAACAATCCTTTTTAAAAATACCAATTTGAATATTGCACCAACAGTAAAATAATTGCACATAATTATATGTTGGGTAGCAACGACGTAAGTAGGGTCTGGTCTGGCAAGATTCGTTATTTCGCGCTCCTGGCAACATTTGCAATTTGCGCTCCCCAGGCTCTTTGTGTGAAAATAATTATCCTAATGTATGAAGTTTGAAAATCTTGAAGATTCTCTTTTACGTAGCCTGATTGTAATATAGATTTTCTTATGTCGGCTTTGCAAAATCTGTCTCTAAATGTTACACCTGTGCAGCTGTTCATCAGGCCAGCCCCTAACTACGACGTTCTTGGGTTTGATGATAGTGTAAATTTTTTTGGATGGTGTTGGTCACTTGTAGTTGTGAAACTCTAGGCATCAGCGGGCGGCAAGCAGTTCCCGAAGGAAATGGTCACCGCCACGGAACTCCCTAGTTCCTACACCACTACCACTCTGGAGCCAGTGGGCGGACAAGAAAATATAGTCTTCCCTGACATCTAAATTAAAATATTACGAATCTGCAACTTAAACTAATAACATTTTATGTCAATTTTTAACTTCAAATCACAATAAATTAACTACTCACGAATATCTATTAGGTATACCTACCACCGAGTCCCAGAGGGATAATGTCTAATATTCAAAAGACTGAATTCAATACAATATTGTTTAATCCATAGACATGATTTTTTTTCGCTAATGGTCAAATCAGACAAATGTAGAATTTCCGGTTATTTACAACAATTTAAATACTGAATGCTTTTTTGTGATATACATACGTTTGCATTACAAGTTTTATTAAATTTTCATTTATATGAAGACTTACAATAATAATTTACATAATAATTACTACTTAAGTAGGTACAGTTAATTATTTAAACTAATGCACTGCCAAAGTTTTATAAGTAGAAGATGGTTATTGAATTATACGTAGGTACTTAGGTACACATAAGCTAACATTTATGCAATTTATCTCTTACTCTAAAGCTTCTTACATAATGAATCTACTTAAAGATTAAATATATTATGTCTACATTTTAATCACTGATCCTTACCCACAAAATATCATGTATTCTGATTTTTAGAGATAATTTAAATGAAATATATAGATACTTACGCTTTCAATTATACAGAATACAATCAATATTGTCTTTTTGTTTTGTAAATTATAATCATAACAAGAAAAATCTAAAATAAGTCGATAAACTATTGGGAAAGTAACCTTGGTAAGTTAATTTTAAATTATTACTTATTACGTTAGTTTTCAATGTTCGCATGTATTTACTATTAATGTAGATTTATTAATGTACCACAGGTAATGGTTTTTGATAATAATATTTAGCATTATGCATGTTGTTAATATTGCCTTTATGCAGTTTTTAAACGCTATTCAATTAATAAACTTAAGCTTAAGTATTTTTTGTTCGGAATAAAATATTAGTTTGCATTATTAGAATCTTTACGTAGATAGATAACGTATTTTTACGTACTATGTACCTACCTACAACTACGACAACTAGTTGGAATATTTATGCTATTCATAAAATGCATGATTGTTCTTGAATTTACGTTTTTAAATTATTCGTTACTTAGTAGGGAGTGAAAATTATTTACCGCCAAAATGTCACTTGAAATCGACTTTGGTATATGTACATGTCTGCGAATCTTTAATTTTATCTGTGCTTACGTATATATTGCGATTTAGCGACTTGCTCAAAAATCAAGAATGTGGAAATAATTACTAATAGAAATTGACTGCAGTATTTCATCTACACATACATAAATATAAATTTCTGCATTTTATTTCCATAATTCTGTCGTATTATAAATTATAATAATTAATGAGAAAAACTTTTGACAAGCTTTCTATGTGGAATCTTCTTACAAAACTGCGTGGAATGAGCCCTATCATGGTATGCTATATGCCTATATTTTAATTCACTCATTCCTTCATTCCATATCCATCCTTCATTCGATCGCACGGTTTTATATTTTATGCTTACTTCTCGTGTGATCCTTCTCACACTGAAATAATATGAATCGTCATCGGTGTCATGAGAATACATTTCAACTATTTATACCTACTCACAATAGTCACCAATCATTGCAGTCGCATTTAATTTTAAAAAATTAAATGTTCTTTTACTGCCTTATTATTCACCAACATTACTATATCATTTACCTAACAATCATTGCAGTCGTATTTAATTAAAAATGTTTTTAAAATGTTCTTTTATTACCTTAAAATTCACCATCATCATTATTATTCAATAAATATATTCACTTACCTAACACTTAATAAAAAATAGCATGCTTTTATGTAGTGTCGTATTAAATTCGTATGTATGTACAATATTCCAGCGTATCGACGGCGGGCCGTACTACCGGCCGGTGGCGCTGCCGCCGCGGCCGCCGCCCGCGCCGTCGCCCGCTCCCGGCCTCTTCTCCACCATATCCAACTCGTTTACCAACATCATGTCTAACATCTTCGGATAGTGACCCGTAACACACACGGTCAATATTATAAATATTAGGACCTTAGTACCACTCAACCTACCGACTAGATTTAGGACGTGGCAATTCTTTTGGAAGAGATACGTAATATCTTATTGTCTAGCACTATTATCAAAAATATATATATTTTAGTGCAATGACACGTAAATATAGGTATATTTCGTGTTTTGGGTGCCACACTATCATTATTCAGTATCAAATATCAAATGGAAATACAAAATGTATTTTGTAATTGAATTGAAGTCAACTTTCATAAATAGAAAGATAGAAGGATCATAATATGCTGGTGCAAAATGAATTATTGTTTTGCCAAAGATCAGAGATTAAACACAAATATTGTAACAATTAATAAATGTAAACTTCATGTTTAGAAATTAGATTTAGGATTAATTTAATTACTAATGCTCACGTAATTTACCGACAAAATATCAATATGACAGTCTTATTGATATTTAAAATTACAGTATATAAGAAGAAAAAGTATTAGATAAATAGAAGTTAGAAAATTTATCACAATTAAAATTCTCATCTTACTTGGTCTTAAAAAGCTAGAATTAGGTATATTTATGAAGAAAATTAGAAGTCTTAAAGTTTTTGAATACAATTACTTGTATGTACAGGGTTAATAATAGTGTAATAAATACACAAATACACTTATTTAATGTTGCAAAACACATGGATACATGGATATGGAAATAATTATAAAAGGTTGTTTCAGAGTAGGTAAATTCAAAAGTACTGAAAATGTCTCTCGTTGACACATTATTTCCCTCTTTAAAAACTTGGTATTACTTACGTATATGAAAATAAAATACCTCTACTAAGATAAATTGGCTAAGCTTGGCTTGGCCAATCTATTAGATTCTATGTAATGAATGAAGTTTATAGATTATAGACATCATCCAATATGCACAATATCAAATCAAATGTTATGTTAATATTGTTGTGTCAAATGATATTGTATCAAATGATAACAAAATATTTAAATTATTTTATTATCTGTTTAAGATTTAATTTATTATAAATTATTTGTAAATATATTTAAAATAATTAGGAATAACCTTAATTATAATTATGAGCAATAAAAACCATTAAGGAAAATTTAGGCTGTGTCTCATTTAAAGCATACCTAACATTACTGATACCAATTTTGTGTTTTTTTGTTTATTTTAATATTCATACTGATATGTAGATAGATATACTTATTGAATTTATGTAAAAATTTAAAGCAAGTGTCTTGTCGCACAAACAGGACAAATTAATTTACATTCATATCTAAAAAAGATACTATAATTATGTAGCAGAGTCTAATATAGAATTAACAAGATGATGAATAGTCAATTTTTAAAATATATTTGACGGTATACATTTGCAAGCAAAAATTAAGGCGCGAATGACACACGCACAATTTCAACTATTACCTGTATGATATGAACTTACACCTACACCTGTTCAAACATACGGCCGTAGTAGGTACCTACCTACTCACCTCTATCATGTAAACCATATTATTGAATGACAGCGAGTTTATCTATTTAAAACAGAAATTCATGACTGAAATGAATATGAACGTAGTATTTGTTATCTGGTGTATAGTGTTTTTTAATAATTTAAATATCGGCTCCGCGTTAACACCAATCGTGAGGACTACAAATGGTTTCGTTAGAGGAAAGTTAAACTACTATAATGGCTTCAAATACTACTCATTTCAAGGTATACCATACGCCGAGAGTCCTTCGGGTTTGCTGAGGTTTCAGGTACAATATGACTTGCATTACTTAAGCTTCAGGCTTTTTCTTATGCTTAAACCAGTAGTAACGTCAAATTAGAAAAAATAACGACTAAAAAAAATAATTATGTAAAATTAATCAAAACCTCCTTATAATTAACCAAATTTAAAAAGAGAATCATATAAACATTTAGAATGAGAAGTATAATTAAGTGGAAGAATAAGATGTTCACATTAATCTGTTGAAATCTATGCGAAAAAAAAAAAAATCTGACCAATGAACCAAAACATTTTACAAATTATTGAAATAATATTATGTAATGATAATTTTCGAGCACACTTTTACTTAAAATTATACATTTTACACTTTTAGTTTTACATTACAATTGTACAATTCTATATTTAAAATTATATCACATTTACAATAGCCTCCAGTACCGAAAACTCCTTGGACGCATGTATTCGACGCGACTGAACAAGGAGTTGTATGTCCTCAATGGAATATGCGATATAAATTCGAGCAGATGAGCGAGGACTGCCTTCACGTCAACGTTTACGTACCAGAGGGCGGCGCGCGGTACATGCCCGTGTTCGTGTTCGTCCATGGCGGCGGATTCGCGATACTCTCCGGCAGCGTCGACTATTTATATGGACCGCAATTCTTTTTACAGCGCAAAATGATTGTTGTTACATTAAACTTCAGGTTCTCTGTTTTTTATTACGTGATTAAACAAATGTTGTTGATATTAAAAATACAGCATTTTTACGCAATCAACTAATTAATAAAATACTTATATTTTTAGGATCGGTCCCCTCGGATTCCTCTCCTTAGACATAAATGAAGCATCTGGTAATGCTGGTATCAAAGACATTATATTAGCATTAAAGTGGATTAAAAAGAACATACCACGGTTTGGAGGAAATAACCGCAAAATAACTATTGGAGGACACAGTTCAGGCGCCGCGTTAGTGCACTACCTACTATTGATGAAACAAACTGATAAACTATTCCAACAAGCAATTCTAATTAGTGGTAGTGCACTTCATTATAGGTTTTTATCGCAACACCCCAAAGATGAAGCTATATCCTTGGCTGAAAAATTAGGCATACAAAGTGATGACGCTCACGTTATATTAAAAAAATTACAACAAACAGATGTATTTGAAATTGTAGAAGCGTTCAGGACATTAGACAACATAAATAAAAATGTTTTAAAACCTTGTACCTTCTTTCGGCCGTGTGTTGAAAAAAAATTTTCACATGCTGTTATAACTGAAAATCCTACTCATATACTTAAAACGAAAGGTTTAATTCAAAACGTGCCCATTTTAACAGGAATAAATGCGCAAGAAGGTTTATACATGTTACCCAGAATATTAAGTAACCCGGAGGGTGTCATTAAATTGCGCGATAACAGTGAATTATGTATTCCACCGGACATAGAATATCCTGTAGGATTACGGGAATCCAGAGAATTGGGAGATGCCATCAATGAAATTTATTTTCGACATAATAATTCAGATAACTTCTATCTGGAGAGATTACTTGAGCTAACATCAGATAGCCGATACGTCTACAATTCTTATACATGGATAAAATTACATAAAAGTAATCCTAATAGTAATAAGTTATTCTTTTACAAGTTTAACTTTGACGGAGATTTGAATTGGACCAAATTGAATTACGGAATTGAACATTCAGGAACATCTCATGCAGATGAACTCGGCTACATATTTGTGACAAATAGAACAATAAACAGGATAGAAAGTGCAAACAAAGAAAGTAAACACATGATAAATGTCACAGCTAACATATTTTCAAATTTCATCAAATCTGGGTGAGTTAATGTAAATATTGCAAATGATTTGTCCTTAGAACTTAACAATGTACCTACAACTATTTATGCAATATTGTCTTCATACATGTTGGTAGTAAAGACATTCAATTCAATTGAATCATTTTTAAGTAATAGTAACTGTCGGTCGGTTTAATACTTGCTCGTAACTCCATTGCTTACCTAGAAGAAATGCTGTAGAATATCTGTCACCTTAAAATACTTTTTTGATATAATTCTGCCAATATTACATTTCGAAGTCACAAAAATGAAAATCATAATTTTGTTTCAGTTCGCCGCAACTCAGTAGTGACATGACGTGGCCAGAATTTAAAATGAAGGACCAGAAATACGTAGAGATATGTCCAAACTTGGCTGTAAAAAGTTTATTAAACAGTCCTATGATTAAAAGACTACACTTTTGGGAAAATGTTTACCATGACTATCAACAATATGTGAAAAAGGGGGGAAAAGTAGAAAATAAGTGCCGCATTATGTTTAATTAAATCTTAAGTAAAACTTCGAAAATATTTTAGTGTCTATATCCTAAAGTAATTTCAAAAAAGATAGTATGATGGATGGTGCTAACCTAAATAAACTTTTTTGTAATAAATTAGACTCAACTTCTGGTTTAAAGGATGTGGTAAAGGAGACATACTTATCCGAGGCGTTGCAACTTAGTCCTCAGAAGTCACAACGTATGTTTGATAGACCTCAAGTAGGACTCTAATCTTATTTATACTTACATAATAATGTGTAACAAACGATACAAACGCTAAGTAGGTAACTGGAATACTTTACAGGACCATTAAGGAGATACTTTGGAATACAATTAAGATTATATTTTGCATACGTAATTAGTGTCGACTTTCTAAACATGTTCATGCTTACATAGAAACGTGCGGTATGTTTCTGATGAGTGATACAAGAAATATTTTTTTCATTAGTTCTAATAGTATACCTAAATTATGATAATGAAAATGTTTACCTACCATTGAGTAGTGATTTTGCGTGCAAAACAAAATATTTAAAAAAATGTTATATCGCTTATTGTTTTGTACTATATTTTATTATTTAATAAGAAATGTGCCAGCGAAAAGTTCTTTGGTTGTTACGACGTCCAGCGGCCCAGTGAGAGGAAGACTCGACAAGTATAAAACTATGGAATACTATTCATACCTTGGTATACCATATGCTGAAAGTCCTACAGGCACCCTACGATTTATGGTAAGTAAATTATTTTTAAATGATTCGGTAGACTTATAGCCGATACTGGCCACATCCTTCTCAATGTCGATAATTTTTTAATATTATTATTTTACACTCATATATTCATAATTTTTAGTTTCGAGTGAATTATTTGAGATTCATGGAAGGCCTTTGAATGTGACCATTATGAGACACTTGTCAAAAAGATCATTACTACAGGATAAGAAATAAAAGCTAATGCTATTGATTTCTTAGAAGTCAGAGACGTCACGTAAATAGCTCAAAATCATTCAGCGCTTCAATTACCGAGCGTTTCACAGGGTTCCATTGTAGGACCATTTATCTTTGTAACATATGTACATAAAACCCAATGTCCTTTCCCTTGAAATACTCATTTTACAGAAAGAATATTGGATAGATTATTTCTGTGCATAATTCCTTGAATAAATCCTGGAAATAATAATAATATTGTGTTGTATATTAACAGCTAAGATATGTTTTACATGACAGCCTCCTATTCCAAGAAAATCTTGGAGAAAAGTGCTCGACGCGACAAAGGAAGGTCCAGTTTGTGCACAAACAGTCGGAAGGTACAAAAAACATCAAATGAGTGAAGATTGTTTGAACATTAACATCTATGTGCCAGCAACTGGAGTTCAGAAATTACTTCCAGTGGCAGTAGTTGTTCACGGCGGCGGTCTACAATATCTGTCTGGCAATTCAGACTATATATATGGTCCCCAGTTAATACTAGAACGGGATATCATCGTTGTTGCGATGAATTATAGGTTTGTATCCTACTACAAGTAGTAATTAATAAATCTACGGTAAAGGACATTTCCGCTTCGGAAACTTATTCATAGCAAATCTGTTCAATTAGCAGACACATTATTTTTCTGTTTTAGACAATTTTATTACAGCACATTATGCAAGTATGAAACCTTATTATTTGTTTTAGATTAGGTCCACTTGGGTTTTTAAATTTGGAAATAAATGAAGCTTCAGGCAACGCCGGTTTAAAAGATGTAATTTTAAGTCTAAAGTGGATACAAGAAAACATTCGTAACTTTGGAGGGAATCCCAACAATGTAACGATAATCGGCCACAGTTCGGGAGCAGTAATAGCTCATTATTTAATGTTAACACCAAAATCAGAAGGACTTTTCCAACAAGTTATTCACCTTAGCGGCAGTGCACTGAGTCCCAGAGTTTATGCGAGACATCCAAAACTTATCGCTTTAGCTCTAGCAAGAGAGCTCGGACTAAAAACAAATAACGTATATGAAATTTTGAAACTCTTACAAAAGATAGACATTCATGAAATGTTAGAGGGATGTGCTAATCTGGCAAGGGGTGATGACAGCGTACTCAGACAATTCGCTGCATTTGTGCCTTCAAAAGAAATAGCGTCTTCGCATGCTATTGTAACTGTAGACCCCGTAATATTTTTTACAAATAATGGTAAACTACCAATCAATGTTACAATAATGGCTGGTATTTCGGCACAGGAAGGCCTTACTATGGCACCGGCTATGATTCAATCGCTAAAAACAGTAAAGAAATTACGTGAACATCCTGAAAATTGTATTCCATCTAACATTGAATACCCGTTAGGTTCACAAAAAGCAATACAACTGGGCAGATCTATAGAAGAATTGTATTTTGGTAAAGAGAGAGTTGTCAAATTCATAGATCTAATGATAAACGTATCTAGAATAGCAACAGATACCCAATACGTTTACGGAACACATTATTGGATAAAACAACTTAAAAGTATGAAAGAAAGTAGTCCTATATACTACTATATCTTTGATTTCATTGGTGATTTAAATTGGTGTAAACTCTATTATAACATAAATATGCCTGGCACAGTGCACTCCGATGAAATAGGGTACATCTTTATAACAAATGTTACGAAGATTAAGATTGATACCGCTGACGCAAAGAGTCAGCAAATGGTAAACACATGGCTGAACCTTTTATCACACTTTATTTATTACGGGTAAGAAATATGCACTATTTTTATATGACAGAAGTAAATAACAGGATTACCGGACACATTATTGTCATTGCGGTATATGGATATACATCAAAGTATGTCCATAAATCTCATATGATTTGGACACTCCACTAGAATATAACTGAAGTTGTACTAATGTGGGTTAAATCCAGAAATATTATGTTTATGGATATTATATGTTTTTTTACATAATTATAATCTGTTAAGTAAAATAAAAAGTATCTTTTTGCGATAGAAACAAAATCAATACCTACTATACAGGTTTTATCAACTTCTTCACTTTTACTAGACTTCAACTAGACCAAAAAAATGCTAAGTCTTTGATCTACACTAGAGTCTAGATGTATATATTTGTGTATGAATTTCTTCAGAACCTAGTGCTACCTTTTTAAAGTAGAAAATCAATGAGCGACATGCAGTCAATAGTTTTACATAGTCTATGACATTGTATTATCTGTAGCATTTTGTAAAAAAGTTATGCAATATTTTTTACAGAAATCCTACGCCCGATGATAGTTGCATCAGATGGCCTGATTATGACAAAGACCAAAGCTATCTTTTAATCAGCGATAACCTAGCTGTTAAAACATTTATCTCCTGTGAACTATACAATCGGATGCAGTTTTGGGAAAACGTTTACAATGAATATTACGAATATCTCAAAAACGGAGGGGAAATAGAGTATAAAATTTATCCATAATATTATGTCAATAGCGTAATAAAGATAAATTACAATGTAATTTTATTAATTGGATAAGTATTTATTTGTAGGTTAAAGTACTATTGCGTATGTCTGTAAGAGTTAAAAAATATTAAAACCCGTTCAAATTTTGTATCTTTTTTTATTTTAAACTTATTAAAACAATGACGAAGGAAACAGTGTTCATATGTGACCTTGCTTCTCGCACAAGGTTAAGTCACAATCCTTGCAAATGACTGATAATACCACACATAGCATCACATTATTACAAGTTGATATTTTTAACAGAAAATTTTGGTCCCAGCTCTTATTGACATTTAACGGCCAATGGCATAGCACATGTTGACAGTTTACCACGTATTGACATTTTCAACAATATTTTTTTGTCTCAAAAATTAAAACTGAGTTTGTATTAGAGCCTCAAACTACAGACATTTTATCGGGCGAATATTGATCGGGCCTTTGATCAGTACCCTTAATAACAGTTTTTTTCGTTTAGCCACTCGATCATCGTTAATGAGTTGGCCCATTCTTCTCCTAGTAGCGCTCCACTGCGGAACGTATCGGAATTAAAGATCTCGCAGTATGCGCTGCTAGGAGAAGTATGGGCCAACTCGTTAACGACGATCGAGATGCTAAACGTAAAAAACTCATACTAATGTTATTGTATGAGGTAATATGCAAATACGCACATTGCAACGATTCGATATCATCACATATTGATTAAAGGCCCGACCAAAATATCATCCGATAAGTCTGTAGTTTGCGAGGTTTCGTGTACACTTTATGAGGTGGTAGGGTCGAATTTGACCTGATCGCGGGCTTCCTGGAAGGCAGCGATAAGCGCGGCAAGCTCTATACGTTCGCTGCAGCCGGTAGCCAACCGCGCCTCAGAGTCCGACATCTTGATTAGCAACGATATCAGCACCTCTGGCGGTAGTTTTACTGAAAATATCAATATTCCTTTTTTAAGTCATCCATATATTTCGCCCACCGGTTTGGAGAGGTTAGTGAACGCAATGTATGGGTTAGCATAAGTAGAGTATTTTCCATTTTAACATTTATAATATTAGTAAGTTGTAATGAGTAATTAGTAAATCAAAAAATGTATT
>DWRA01003594.1:0-11862 GCA_018250295.1 Spathilepia clonius | reverse complement strand
ACCACAGATTCGTTGCTACCCCTGAGGACTAAGTTGGAATGCCTCGTTAAGTTTCTCTCTTACCACACCCTTCAAACCAGAAGACAGTAACGCTTAACACTGGTGTTATTTGGCAGAAATAAGTGTGGCGGTGGTGCCGCCGGATTGGAACTACAAAGGGTTCTACCACCTTTAAAACTACCGCTTCAAGTAGAATCTCTGCTGTATATAGAGTTAGTTACAGATGTCAGTTAACGGCAGTGCCTTCTTAATATCAGGTGTATTGCATATTCGTTTGCTATTTCAATCTTATAAAAAATCATACAAGAGCTTAAATATAAGTGTTAACGATATTAGGAAATAGGAGAATTTTTAAAAGTCCTTTCTTTTACAACGCAAGGAACTTCTGCAACATTTAATTTAGGCTCCGCGGTTTAAACCGCGCGTTGTCTGTACGCCAATCAATGTTAGATTTATTAAAAAATATACTCAATATATTATGGATAAGAAAAAAAATATAATTCTGATAGTAATAAACAATTTTAATTATTTTTTTATTATCACAGTTTAAACTTTAACGATTTACATCGCCACAGTCGAATCGAAAGCTCTACCATCTCTGAAGTAGCTCTCAACACATTAGCAACCAATTAGGAAACAAACACTAATTAATATGTGCCCATATGATTCAATGCCACGGCAACGGTGTACCGCCGCCCGCGCTTCATTGTGCCACACCGAGCCAATCGTAGGCATGGCGCCTATACCCTAACTGATAACCGCTTTCATCTACATATCACACCATATCGATACATAAGACGGGAAATCGATATAATAAAATCAACGAATGAAACCGTTGAAACATAGTCCCAAAGATAAAATTTAAAACGGTTCTCAATCTTGTATTCGCTACTTCTCCGTTAGATTTTCAATGATCGCTGGCAAATTGAATAGTGTTCTCAATCTCGTACCTATACACTGCATACTATTCGACTTTTAGTATGTGCTGAGGTAAGAAAGAACGGCAGGCAAATTCAATATTCGCGTGTACGTTTGTCGATTAACAATTGAAATTCCGAACTCGATAAATTAACTCCCGATACCGGTATAAAAAACGATTGTCGATATCGATACGATAACTATCAAACCAAATATCGACTATGTAATTGTTTTCAAATAAAACTGAAAACGAGCGTGTCTATGTAACCGGCATCGCGGAAACCGCCTCCGATATTCAACAATCGATTCGCCACCACACGATAACAGGTCAATGGGATATTACCGTACACTACCTGTTTCACTGTTACTCATCTTATAATGGGCACTGTACGGTTTCTTGTTATGTACACTATTAGAGACATATGATAAATAAAATATCGAATTAAGGATATATAATTATATTGTCCAAAACCGATTAAGCTAAGCTAGCTAAGCTAAGTGATGCGAACTGAAGTAAAATATTATAATTCTATGAAATGAATTGTGCGCATGCAGCCATAAGAACTGCTGACTTCAGCAAATGTATGGTTGTAACGTACAAGCACAGATCGTGGTTAGTGAGTAGACGGTTTATGTCTAGTATGCTTAATAGGGCCTGAATTGATTAGAGTTCTTGTATTAAGTCTTATTTACGCATGTAAAGCAATAGGTTTTGGTGGTTGTAGGGTCATATATATTGACATATAATGATATATATTGATATATAAATTTTGTTTTTTTTTATATGATGGAGTAGCAAACGAGCATGCAGTCCATCTGATGGTAAATGGCAACTGCCGCCCATGGACATTTGTGATCCACCCCAGATAAGACCAGAGTCCCAACTGAAGTCGACCACAGATGCGTTGCTACCCCTGAGGACTAAGTTGGAATGCCTCGTTAAGTTTATCTCCCTAACCACACCCTTCAAACCAGAAGACAGCAGCGCTTAACACTGCTGTTATGAGGCAGAAATAAGTGCGGCGGTGGTGCCGCCGGAGTCGAACTACAAAGGGTTCTACCACCTTTAAATTCAAACATATGGATATTTTTTAATTGTCAGTTTCCTAAAATTACAATGCAATGGATGGTTATACACTATATTCCGGGCAATAGAATTTAAAAAGGGTCTGCAGCAAATAATTCATTCAAACCTCATGGAACGTGACATCCTACTGAAGATATTATCTCAAGACATACCAAACTATCGAAGTACATTAATAACTTATTTGTAGTTATGCAGATGTTTTACATGAAACTAGGACTACACTCGAGAAATTCGATTTCTCACACAGCTCAGAGTAAATATTACAAAATAGTACGGACCTTGGCGAAAAAAAACTCACTTAACCTTTAACCATTTTTACATCTATACCTAATTAAGAGTCTTGTCAAAACAAACCGCGCGGCTACATTAATAATTAAAAATCCATATCAGAATTGAATGTCAAACGCTTGTCGGGTGGCCATATATGTGTTGCTTGATTTTTACGTGACTCACTGTGGCGATATGTTACTGACATTGCCTACTTGGGGATCTAAGCAAGGGGAGATAGACTCCAGATTTCAAGTCGTAAGCGGCTGCGGGTTGAATTCAACTAATTGAATAAATTAGTTCTTAGTCTTCGAACATGTTACACTTTAATGGCCTTGGTGTAAGTAACAGGTAAGGAAAGTCAGGTCTCAAGCATGCATTCTTATTCCGGACAGATTCTCAACTCCTTAAAATAACTATCTCAAAGAGATAAATATAATATATATTTTAAAACCGCTTTATACCAGCATAATGGTATTTAGTTATTTAGGTTCCCGGTTAGGTAAACGGTTCCCGTTAGTGGTTCGACTTCGGAGGGACCACTGCCACACCTCGAACTTCGTCCTTGGGGGTAGCAACACATCTGCGACAGCCCTCAGGTAGTATTCTAATCTTATCTCGGGTCGATTACAGATGTCTAAGGGCGGCAGTTGCCACTTACCATCAAGCGGGATGCATGCTCGTTCACTACTAATGGCATATAATAAAATTAAAACTTAATATTGGAATTAGAATTGAGAAAGACTTCTTTACTTCACAATCGGTTTATTCGAACAAAACAAGAAAACAAAAGAGCCCTGTCAAGTGTCACAGACAACTCGAAGAAAAATACAAAATCTTCATAACATAGACTCCGAGTAAATGGCCTATATAAAATTTATTTTTCAATACTTGATAAAATTGTAATATAATACCCACGAGTTATTCAAAAGTTAATAGAGCAATAAAGACAGCGGTCGATCGACATAATGATCGTTGTTGTCATAACCATCAAACAATATGAGCGTCAAATTAATACACTATGCACGGAATCACATAATTATAAGCGCGGAAGCGAACAGCGGTCCAATTAATATATCGCCTACACGTCGCGGCTTCAAATCCTCCGACGTATGTAAACCGCAAACCCATTTGCATCTATTATATTACTAGTTGAGCCACACGGTTTCATTCGATTTAAAAAAATGTAACAGGCTGAAATTTTTCACCTTCCACTGTTTTAGCAAAGTGGGGCGCACGTTGTCGAAATAGGTTTAATGTTTTTTACGCGGTACCCTAAAACATTTTCAAAAATAAAAGTAGCCAAGTCACTCGTTATAACATCAGAAGCCGGCCAGTGAAAGTTCCGCGAAAATCGATCCAAACGTTATTAGCTGGAAAAAAAACAAAAAACGGAAAAAAAACTAAAAAATAATAATTGTTTTAGTTTTTGGTGTAGTATATATTTTCATATGCATTCAATAAAAGGTCGCCATCTTGACAATTGAAACAGACACCAAAATTATATTTATTTGTATACATTTAAAGATGCGACAAAGAAGAACTGGCTCGATTCGCGTGTTCCTTAATTAACCGAACAAGTTATCTTTAGGCCACACGGCGACGAACGTAAATTTGAATTTATCACTGTGGCTGGTTTTTAACGATAAACGCTACAAGTTGGACCCGACTAAATAGGAATATTAAGATGTCTTAATATGCGCTTTAATGTCAGTGGAATTATTATTTATCATAATCGCTCTTAATAAGGCGACGATCCAGTTGAGTCGGCTTGCCGGCCGATTCGAACACTTACTTAATATAGAATGGACGAAACAATTAGTGAAGTTGTTATTGCAATTAGCATCGATTGGTTTTTCTTGATTTATTAAAAAGATTTTATTATGAAATTGAAGCAGTAACTAGTATGCAGTTCACTTAGTAGTAGATAGTGAGTTCGTTACTACCTATGGATAAATTAAATGAACTCCGTATAATAAGAAGTCTCACTAAATACTAAAATGGAGTACCTCGTGGTTTATGACACGCTTCAAAATCTTTTAAACCAAATATTAGTTTCGTAGAGCTTTCGTAGCGCAAGACGGCTTTTACCATTTTGAAAGTGTTCTATTGTGGTGTTATAAGCCAGAAATAGGTGTGCCAGTGGCTCATAACAACAGTATTATGCGCTGCCGCGCTTGGGTTCGAAGGGTGTAGTAAAGGACGTACTTATCCGAGGCGTAGTTCTCAGGGGTCGTAATGCATCTCCGACGTACCTCAGGTCCTTAGACCTCATCTTTTTTGGATTATTTACAGATGTCAGTGGGCGGGTGGGTCCTATTTATCATCCAATGAATTGCATGCTCGTTTGCTAGTATTAATTAGTAAAAAAAAATTAAAATAAACATATAGTACTAAGATTCGTTATCCAAATTTCTTGAAAAGAAGCAATAAGAGTATCAATAAAGATTTTTTTATGACAAACATAATCTCTTGAAGAAGTATTAAAGGAATCGCATGCACATAAAAGTACAGATCCTGTAGTGCGTCACAAGGAAGTGCCAGGAGGATTACTATCGTGTCCATTACAGATGGACAAGATAGTGATCCTTCCGGGTTAGCGGGAGGCGCCGCGTCAACGATGGATATCATTTGCATTAACGCCAAGATTATACCCGATCGTTTAATTATATTTATTGCGCCCCGTTACATTGCAAATTGAATGCAGAAAATATTATTTAGTGAATTTATCTTATCGTACAGGACAGTTAATGTGTATAAACTTGACGTTGATTCATCCGGAGATAAGAAAGACGGCAGTTCGCGTTTATAACTACGAACAACAATTTTTATATTCAGCCTTGAAAAGAAACAGATACCTGAACCAAATAAAACAGATGTCACAGAATATTCGTTGATTCACCTAAACTTTCGAACATTTCCTCTTTGACAGTTAAAACCTGATCTCTATTTATCCTGATCGCTTTTAGCTCTATGCATTTATTGCAAATCAAATGATCATGTCTATCTATTGATCTATAAAGCGTCACCACAAGTACTTAGGGAGTATCATTTCAGATGGAGCTGATAAATGATCCTTCCGGGTGAGCAGCAGGCGCCGCGTCAATGTATCATTTGTGCACTAGCGCCAAGACCGTTTAACTATTATAATAAGTTCACGTGCATATATTCTATTGCTGAGATTGTACGTTATTATCGTCAAAAAGCTATGGCCCAAAATTTTTCTGATATTATAATCTAAAATTGAAATTGAAAATCTTCTCTTTTAAGATACAAAATAAAGACAATAATTTGGATGCAGATTTTTATGTTTAGTTTAATGTATTTCTTTTTTTAATTTATTTGTAATTATTTCTAGCCTATAGATTATATATATAAAGTTTTTAAAAGTAAATGATGATGTAGATACAACTACATACTCGTATATAACACACAAAATCGGTCCAAATTGTAAATCAAAAAAAGATTTTAGAAATTCGCACCCAATTTTGACTAACCATTAGATCATTGCGGAAACATTACGTCGCAATCCCGGTACGAATCCATCCTGTTAAGAGACCGGTTCTCGCTAATAGATTGGACCATTGTCGCCAGCCACCAGCCATTTAGATCCAACCAGCCGATACAAGTCGACGTCCGCGTCTTCCGAGAGAGTGGGACGACCCAGATAACTGAGGAAGTACCCAACAAAGGTGGTACCAAGCTAAAATACTTGTTTCATTGTCAAAGAGCGAGGAACGAGACAAAGGCGCAAATTTATAAAAAAATTCAAAGAATTGAAAGACCTATAAAATTCTACAAATCCAAAAACGAAAGGAGAAGAAAAATATTTCTCTAAATAGTGTTTGCATTGGTGTGATCATTAGAAGTAGCAAACGAATACGCATTACACTAGGAGAAACAGTCTCCTAAAATTCCTACTCAATTTGGTATAGGACTAAAATCCTACCTTAAATCGGTCATCGATGCATCGCTACTTCTCATGAAGGGATCTATGGAAAAGGTAACTTTACCTCACCATACCCGTTATACCAGAACAACAACTGCTATACGGGAGAAATAGGTTGTGGTACCACTACAGACCAAGTCAAAGACCTTTGCTCAAAGAGTGTAGAATACGAGTCATTAATGCATTGACCGAATACTTTGGTAATATTTTCTTCTCTTCCATGCGTTGTACCTCTTCAACTCGTTCGTGTTGGAACGAGTGCATAATCGGCCAACTAACGCTAATTAAGAAAACGTGGAGCTCTTTCTATACAAATGACAGTTTAGAAAGCGATGCGGGTAAGTATTCGTATTCATAGCCGTTGCTGTTCCTACTGCACTACGAACAGTTGATGGGTCAAATCCAGTGACATTGCAAAGGTCATTGGCTGCTTCAAAAGACTTTCTGACCTCACTTGTAGAATTTTAACTTGATTTTTTACATAGACGTTTCATAGAATCTTCATCGAAATTGTGAACGTGTACATGGAAATTTATCAACGTCTCGACCTCAATGAAATCTATAGTGTTCAAATAAATAATTATTTATTGATTTATGATGTCGATTAAGCTGCACTAATTAATAGATACAAAAATACTTGCACAGTTATCGACCGCGAGCCTAACACGACGGGATGGTTTGATGATTCGAGAATGTTAAGCCGGTTGAACACAAATGAACGCAAATGTTACTTATTGTCACAAGTGTAGACAGCCAAACGGCATACTTAAAATTGGTAATTGATCAGAGTTTATGAGAAACTGACTATGTTTTAATTGGAATTTCCAAACCAGTTGTAGTGGTTGGTATTGACCAATCGTTATTAAAGTTCATAAACTAAAAATGAAAAATACATAGAATTGAGTGTTATACACATTATTGGTAGGTATTGTGATATAAAACATATATATGTCCGTTTGTGTAGAAATTTGTTCATATAGATCCGTTTGCTGGATGCCTTAGAAGATGGAGCGCAAGGTCGAAAGTGTTGTCTCTATTGTAAATAAAGCCGAATGTTGTTATAACACTTTTTGTTGCAAGGACGTGGATTAACTGGCACACCAAGCATACCAAGGTATACGTGATAATTATTTAACGTACTAGCAGTAACTGATCTATTTTCTACTAGAGTCCTTACAACCATTAACCACTCATATCTTGCGTGACAGTGAATAAATAACGAAAATAACAACCGTGACGAGGCAGAGCGGAACTTTTGCGTCGTGGAAAAGCTTTCCTTTTGACGGCGATGGGGTCGGGCGCGGCCGCGGCCGGGGGGCGCAATTAACTCGCGGACACATCGCCACACCTCCTGTCTACTGTGTAGATCTAAATAGTTTGAGCCCTATGCATAAAAATGGTAATGGGCGCATATTCAATTTATTTTCCTTTATATCGTGTAGTTAAAAGGTGGTAGAAACATTTGTAGTTCGGCTCCAGCGGAACCACCGCTACATTTGCTACTCCATTACATATAATAAAAAGGTAATGGATAATAATTTATAAAGCATATACGCAGTACTTAATATTTCTTCGCTGTTTCTCGTCACTACAAGAAATACATGTTATAATAATGCTTTTTTTTATAATATAGAAGCAGCATACGAGCATGCAGTCAATCTGATAATAAGTGACCACTGCCGCCCATAGACATCTGCAATAAGTTTAGTAAAATTCGTAGCATTAAATTCATTAAAATCGAATGTTTGTCATAGTCGTGCCTCAGACAATGGCATATTGCCGTACGTACTCCCTGCACTTGGCCGTGCGTGTTACATGACTGCATTAGAAGAATTAAACTGACGCAATTAAAAGATTAATAAAACCGTTTAAAAAAACAGAAAATATATTATCGTTCGTATTGTTGATAAAAAGGATTATTGAGACGATGAGAAGTATGTTTAATGCGATCAACGATATAAACAATCGATCCTTTGAAACATGAGACGGGAAATCATCGAGCGTCCTACGATTGATGCAACGTTAATTGGCTATCGTGTACCTATCTATCGCCGTAATTGAGATTCGACCGAATCGCGATAACTCGCTTCGGTTTATCTAATGGCGGGCGATAATGAGCCGTAATAAATCATACGAGGGGTTCGACGCATCGGAGGGAGGCAAAGCGAAGACGGCGAACGACATCGCCGGAAATGGATATTGCGATAACGATGCGCCCGCGCAGTTTTCGTCGCGCCGCTTACACACGAGGCGTGATTCTGACGCCGCAGCCAAAATCCAGCGCCAGCCGACTTTGTTTGCAATAAAACGTGAAATAACGCTCTGAAATTTAGATATTAATCGTTTTACAATATTTCAACATTCGTAAACCTCTGCGTTCCCCATCTGAGGGTCTACCCTTTACACACGACATCCGTACAACATCACATCTACATCCAAAGTTATTCCGGGTATTACTCCGGAGCACTTATTGATATCTGTTTGGAACGAACTCGACGAATGAATTGATGAAGTATGATATTCTTTAGAATAAAATAGTGTACGCATGCGATGAAATCGACACATAAAATACCAACAGCGCTTAAAAACCGTCACTGTGTAAAAGGAGTTAGTGAACATAACCACTCCATTTGCGGAGGAAGTTTTACACCACCGCAAGTGAACGGAAACCGAGCGTAAACAAAGACCTCCCAATACTAGACGCTAATTTTATTGTATAGGAGTAACATACGATCATGCAATGCACCTGAGGGTGGCCATTGCCACCATTATTGTGGGCACTGCCACTATCAGGAGGACTGCATAGATAAGATTGTACAGATGAGTCGCCATTGAGGACTAAGTTGGAACGCCTCGAATAAGTGTGTCTTTCTTACCACATCCTTCAAACCAGAATATAGCAGCGCTTAACACTGTTGTTATCAGACAAAAAAGGTGTTGCGCTGGCACCACCAGAGTCGATCCACAGAAAGTTCAACCACCTTAGTAAAAAAATGACAAAGAACAAAAATCTTCGCGTGAGGTGATTCAGTGGTTGATGCGACCCGCGACCACATCGTCGACCCAACGGTTAACCCTTCGGCTTCCGCATCCTTTTTCGGTCAACACTGAACGCGCATTAGCCGGTTGAACGCGTTCGCACACGGAACTGTACGCATGTTGTGAGAGTGTGACTGTACCAATTCCTATACCTATAGGGCCGTGTTGACATTACGCGTGCCGCCTACGGACCCGACGCATTGCGAACGTAACTACGGCATGTAAATTTGTTTCATTGAACCCGTTCTATAGTGCACTTTTAGTGAGCCCAAAAGCATACTTGGTTCTCCAATGTTAATTGATAGAGATATGGGGTTTGTGTCATTTCCAAAGCGCCAAAAAAAGCAGATCTCTAAAAGAAGCATATCTCTCCGAAACATCGATGTTTGTTGAGCCACTAACGGTCACCCATCGAAATTCCGACTGCGTCGACGTTGCTTAACTTTCTATCTATATCAGACACGATCAACACAAGCTAAAGCTATGCGTGTTTCAAATAGCTCCGTGACGTTAATTGGGTGGTAATTTTCAGCAATGAAAATGGCGTTGACCGATATAAGCGCGGTCTATTTGTAGTGGAGGCCGACCGTGACCTGCCCCAATATAGGTCACTGCCGACGTCCGACCGGCGTTTACGATAATCGCATCTTGCGAAACGTCCATTGGCAAAATTTCAAAATTTCCGCCGTCTGTAGTAAGTCTGACAATGACTTTGGCCGTGAAATAGCGTGAATCACCAGCCGCCCTGGAATAGAAGCGCGCACCGTGATGACGATTCCGACGTTCTTTCTCGTGTCGCTCGGCCACTCGGTATTATGCCTTAATACGTCGAAATAAAGATCACATTTGAATCAACGAATGCAAGGGTCCCGGTCTGCATGTTATGATGTGTGGTCGTAAAATTAGAACAATGGAAACATTGAACGGCGTCCGGCGATGGAGTCTTATTTCAATGCAGTTTATGTGAACGATTATTATATAGATTTTTTCTTTACCATATTTCAACCCTATTTATATATGGTTCAAAAAACAAAAGCCCTATAGCCCTTCTAAGAATCTAAACTATGTCCATATTGAATTTCATCAAATTCGGTTCCGTAGTTTAGCCGTGAAAGCGTAACAAACAATTATGTACACATTTACAATAACAGTATAAAATAGACTTAAATATACAACTCTTCGCACTTAAACATCAGAATCAGACGGATGACGAGCAATCAACCAAAACACATAAGGCCACGAATTATGAATCCACGCACATATAATTATGAATCCATATGGATACAATTATGAATCAAGTTCCCGTCCTTCGCGTGAATGGGATGCCGCGCGGTCAACGCTCACGGCGCGCCGTCCAATAATATCTAATGGATTTATGGATCATTAAACCCGGGCAGCGGGCGGCTATTCCCAGTTCACTGTTGCGTATTAATAACGCTACGAATTGGGAAAACATCGTGAGACTACAGAGTGAAAATTAAAAAGTGGAAAAGGTAATTTGTGGGTACGCATGGAATTTCTTACGCCGTTCTTTCTCTCTTGCTAAACAACCATGAAACGGTCGTAAATATGTAATACACTCGTACTACATGGAATGGTGTTATTTCATTTACCCATAAACATACTTAATCAACCCTAGATAAGATTAAAGTCCTATTTATGGTCAGCCACACATGCGGTGCTATCCTTAAAGACTAAGTTGGAACGCCTCGGATTAGTATACCTCCCTTACAACACGCTTCAAAGCGGAACACAACAGCGTTTAACACTGTTATTAGACAGAAACAAGTGTTGTTTTTATTTGATGGAGTAGCAAACGAGCGTGCACTCCGCCTGATGGTAAGTGGCAACTGCCACCCATGGACATTTGTAATCCACCCCGGATAAGACTAGAATCCTACCTGGGCTCGACCACAGATGCAGTGCTACCCCTGAGGGCTAAGTTGGAATGCCTCGGATAAGTAAGGCTCCCTTACCACACCCTAATAACAGCAGCGCTTAACACTGCTGTTATTAGGCAGAAATAGATGCGGCGGTGGTGCGGCCGGAGTCGAAACTCAAAGAGTTCTACCACCTTTAAAAAGGTGGTAGTATGGTGGTAGTGTTACAGGAATGGCACCACAAATGTACGTTTGCACTATAGTTGTACGTTCTATGTACGAAATAGCCTTTCCTATTGTTCCCTTATCTACAATGTTCCTAGATGTAAACCGATTGTGGCCGTCCCATTCTGTATGTAGTTGTTATCACACGACGAGCGTGCGGAGCGTGTAGGGCCGGTGGATTGGACAGATTACAGAATTCGATCCAACGATAACATTCAAGTAACGTTAGGGGACTACAAACACTGATTTTATTCTTCAATACTAAGTACACCACTCTAAATTATGTGACGCCACTGTGCGGACGTCACGTTTTATTAATATAAAATTTAGAAATAAAACTTTAAGTGAAACAATCAATCACGCGTAAAAAAACATAGCAAGTCTAAAAAAAATATTTAAAAATATTATTTTATTTTGATTTTACACCAGACATCATATGAACGATAAAAATTTAATACATTCTATAAGAATTTATAGCTTTATAGCAAGAAACGAAA
>DWRA01003593.1:0-11864 GCA_018250295.1 Spathilepia clonius | reverse complement strand
GGGGTTCGATTCCCAGCCAGACAGATATCTAAATGATGTATTTAGATTACTGTTCTGGGTTTGGGTGTTTATGTATTCGTCTTTGTGTGCGTCTATGGCACCCGACACAGAGAATTCTAGTGTCGGCTGTGAGTGTAGAAAGCGTCTTTTTAATATATTAATGGTGAATTTATCTGCCTAATGAATTTTCTTTAACTGATGTCACACTTTTGCAGTACTGATTAGTACCGTAGTAGTAGTTATCGTAGATTCGAATTTAAATCACATAAAAATTGCTGAACTAAATATTGAATATAGTATCGGATTATAAGTAACCAGTTAGAAACATTAAAACAGAATTAATTATAAGGTGTGTAATTTATTATGAGTAATCATAAAAATATGACATATACAGGCCTTTGGTATGTAATTGACTAACGCGAGATAATATTGATTGGTGACAAGTAACACGCCTTTTTATTTATTTTATTGAATAAAGTACCAGCATACAGTCCACCTGATATTAAGCTCCAGTAGCAAACCAGCATACAGTCCACCTGATATTAAGCTCCTGCCGCTTATGGGCATCTATGTTCAACCTCAGATCAGATCAGAGTCCTACCTGATATCGATTCAAGAAGCGTTGCTACCTCTGTGGATATCTATATAAGCACTCGTCAAACCAGAACGTAGGTGTGGCGGTGGTGCCTCCCGAGGCGACTCGGACGGGGACCTTTCAAATTACAACGATCAAATTCAATTTTTTCAAATTATGCCATTGAATTATGGTTGTAATAGTTAAATAATAAACACATTTAATTAATACTTCATGATTAAGTTCGAATCATTTTTGTTCAAAGACGAAAATATTGATGACAGAAATAACATTTTCGCAGCCATAGTTTCCAGTATAGGCCTATAGGCTTTTACTTTAGCCTTGTATTGGCTGTTTTGATACATTTGATTGATTGATGGTGTTTGCTGTACATATTTTTAGCTTTTTGACATGACATAACTTTCGGGAAAATCGGCGGTGTTTCGTCCGACAGAAGATTAATAATAGGCCTAGTTACATTGTGGGCAAGCATTGCTTTATTAATCTTCTATGTATATTTTCGATTAAGTTTGTTTCTGAGAATAGTAAACGAATAGTAAGTTAATATACTGTTATGTTTTGGTTTGGGTTGACAACCTGTCACAAAGAGAGTTGTGGGTTTTGTCTTCAGTCAAACAGATATATAAATGAGTTTAGATATCACGAGGTTGAGTAAAATATAATTCAGAACTAAATGCTAATTAAATTTATGAGATTAGGCTATGTCATATTTTAAAAGGAAACATTGACGTCATTAATACTTAATCATCTGACGACCCACTTGGCGGAGTAGTCGCCATACCGGCCTGACACTCAGTGGGTTACGGTTTGAACCCTGGCCAGACAGATATTTTAAATAATTAATTTAGATTTTGTGGGTCTGGGTGTTTGTGTATTTATCTTTATGTGTGTTCATAACCCATGATAGGAAAAATCCTAATGGTTGTTATGAATGTAGAAAGCGCTATGTTTTAATTTTTAGATTGTTTCAAATTTTGCGTAATCTGCGAAAAAGTCTTTCTTACGTTAATTCAGTAGATAATATCTATGTCTTCATAACTTTAATGAATTTCCAATAACTCATATCATGACATAAGAGGTGGCTATTAATGTTAAAGATGATTGAAGACAGCAAAAACTGTTACAGCTGATAAAACATTTAAAAATGTATGTAAAAATAAAACCAGTCCTCCCCAAACTCATCATTCATATAGCAAATCCTTATAAATGCAAACGTTTACTAAACAAAGGAAGCCGCGCAAAGAAAAATATTCCCAAAAATAAAAGAGAATCACAAAAAATCATAATAGATTCTCACTATGAATGAGTATTAAATGCGTAAGTAATTAAATGGCATTAATCACAAGGTTGTTCCCAGTTAGGAAGAAGTAATTATAAGAAATGACGATGACGTTCTGCGGGCAAGTCTAGAAACATGGGGAGTTATTACGTGTTTTCATGGCCATAGGGAAAGATATTAATGGCCTTGATGATAGGTCCTTGAAAAAATTTATTGTTAGTTCTTGGAAGATAGTGAGACCAGTTTTGTACCACTGCCACAGCTATTTCTAGTATGAAATACTTCGTGCGTGACTTTATAAGTATGTAAAGGAATGTGTGATGGAAGGTGTGAGTGTGGAATAAGTTAAATAATAGACAACCATTACTGTGCGTCATATACTGTGCTTGTGTGATCGGTTTCAGGTAGAACCTCTATTCAACGTGAAATTGGTTATGGATGTCCATAGGCGGTAGTGAGCACTTACTATCATGTGGTCTATATGTTCTTATAGTACCTCTTAAAAAAGAATCTTGTACTCGCTGCACGTAATTTAGTGATGTCATAAGATGTAAGCTTACTAAATCTCCCTGTTAGGTAAATTTACAATAGTTTCAGTCATCTCATAATATTGTTGCATAAACAAAATGTTACTATGTACGCGTACATAACATGAATATGTTATGGAAATATCATGGATCGAATTTTAAGAGGTAATTGAAATGTCTCCGGCAATAAAGTAAGAGGGACTTGATGCAACATCCTGAGTGAAGCCAATATCTGTGTTTAATAGTATTACTGGACTCTTAAATAAATGCAATATTCTTGTTGATCGCATAGTATTAAAGATTTATAATACCCTAAATCACAATCTCAAAAGTCAATGTCTTACAAAACAATAAATTAAGCAGTAGCATAATTACAGGCACTTTATAGTAGATACCTTTATATTAAATGGTAAAGTAATAAAGAATAGCGCTTCCTATTTTCTGAATAAGGACAATTATGGTTCTAGAAATGATTGAGTTTAAGTAAACCAATTTCCATGAGGACACGTAATACGTCCCTGGGGACGGCCCGGTGTCCGCGAGCGTTAAAAGAAATCATAATTAATCGTTCCATTCCACGCCCGCTCGTCTTAATAGAGAGCTTTCCGCTTTCAATGTTTTCTCAGTGACGTAATAAATTAATCTCCATTGCCAGCTTCCAAGTCGCAAAGAAAGGAAACAAACGAAACAATGAAACCGCGCAACTTTGTTCTAATATCAACTTCTTGCACGCGTTCTTTGACTAGTCGTGTTGACCCTCAATAAATGAAATGAATAGTTTTTGTAATGCTATCTAAGACTTTTTGCCTATTTGTTAATAACTAAGATCAAATGCAACATCAAAATCTTTTGATTCTTACGTCTAACTAAAATCTTCGAGCACCGGTGGTCTTTTTTATTTTTTATTAATATTTAGAAATACCCAACGAGGATGTAGTACCATGGTAAGCGGAGCCTGGTTTGGTATGTTGCTCTTGCCGCCCGTGGATATCTTAAATGAAAAGATTAGTCTTATATGAAGTTAGCCACAGACGCGTTGCTACGTCTGAGATACGTCTCTCTTTATACCCCTAAAGCAGGACACGGCAGTATTTAACACTACTGTTATGAAATATGGAGTTGGTACCTCTGGACTCAAACGATACATGGATCTACAACCATTAAAGTTTATGAATGTCTGAAAAAGAAATTCATAACTTAATATTTTATTTATACTTTATTAGCTATTCTAATGTAGCTGGTGTTATTTTTATTATTACAGAGACATTTCTAACTATATTCTGTTCTAACTCTAAGTATACGTAAGTAAATATTATGGGTTCAGGGATACGAGTAGGATGCCCTTTACAATTTGCAACCGCAATTGACTTTTGTGGACCCCGAAAAATACTATCCCTCTTATCCTATGGGTGTAGTTAACGCTACGGAGATGACATGAGGGCTTGGGGTGTATGAGCTATGAACTACCAACTCGTCTAGTACCTGCACTACAGTTTTAATATGTTATGCAAGTTGGTAGTAAATTTGTTTCTCGCTTATATAGTGAGTTTGTGTTTAGTATAGCTCCAAGATACTTTAGAATCGGATACTGCAAATGTTGAGTGAATGTATATTTCTTGCTTTTTACCTACAGAGCAACTTACACAATAGTAAAAAATATGGACAATTTGTTCGGGCCAATTATTCAAATGTTCAACATTAATTGACAATAATTGGTTAAGATTCGTTATTAATAACAATAATAACGTTTTCTACTCATAGACTCACACTATTTTTCCAGTATCGAGGGTGTCATGATGCCAGAACTATGGTCTAAACCCTGTTTCGGTAAGAAGAAACCCAACAGTAGTGGGACAGTAATAGGTTGACGACAACATAAACAAAAAACTTCCTATTAATTTTACCAGCGCTCATATCTTTATACATTATTAACTTTACACAAATTAAATACTACGCTAACCTAGTCATGAACAATTTGTTCTAGTTAAAAATAATGTTCCGTGCCACGGAGTATAAGAACAATTTGAACTTTGTGGCGTGTTCACATGCCGGTTTGTCTGTACACGCAATCTCTCATACTATAAAAAATATTATAAAAAATTGCAATTGACCTGTCTGTACAGTGTAATGCTTGTAATCGTAATCGTAGTTTTAATCATGTACAAAGTACACCGTTCTATTATTACATTGTGGAAACGAGTGGTGAGAGACAAGCGTTTCTTTCGTCGCTTCTTCTCCATAACGCAAACACCTTGTGAAGTGGTGGTAAATTCTTGACGTTCAAATAGAATTCTGTAAAGGATCTACTTTGAATAAAATATTTTGATTTTGATTTTAATTATAATACAACAATGATGGCCTAAATTTGACATCAAACACGTGAGTTCCAATACTTAATCAATATATTCTTAAAAGATTTGTACAATTTAAAATAAATTACATAGGTACAAGAGCAACATATTTTGCAAGCAATTAATTAAAACTGAATATAAAACATCCTTGATCTTCATAGGTCAAATTAGCACATTGTTGACTCCGTCTAGGAAATAGGTTTAAATGGTAATTGCTGCTTATCTGTTACAATAAACAATACACAAACGTTACATAAAAAGCCACATGCAATTAACGTCAGTGACATTGGGGTAATAAATTATAACCTCTTGAATAAATATCATAAATATTATGTAATTTGTTTGAAATTAAATATTAACATAGACGGTAAGATCATAAGTACAAACATAGTACGTTATTTTATGTAATTCAGCTCGTAGTTGTTTCTAGTAAAATTGTGCCCACTATAGCTTGTAGTAAACCTACTTTAAACCATACTACAATAGTTCATCCATTTCAAAAACCTCGCTAATAGGTCAGGGATTTCCATTAAGACGGTAAAGCGGGTCTAATACCTCTTAAGGAATTAAAGCTAACCTGAAAAAAGTGAAATCACTTATGTAAACGTATGAGCTTATTCAACTCATTTCGTCATTATTTGGTAAACGAACGAGCGATTACTTAATTTAAGATCAACTGTTGTATACATTCCCATTTTTTAGTCCATACAACCAACTTAAGCAGGAATACAACCATACCATAACACCATTCATCGGTTGATCCCAGAAATCGCATGGGAATCCAGTTAGAAGACATTTAAACACGATAGTAACCTCGCTGGAACCTTGAACTTCCTGTGCGAGGCATTCCCAATACAATGAGCGACGGGTTAGCATTCAAGGAAATGATCCAAGACGATTAATGCTCGTGATTTGTATGTCGCCGACGTCGCAGCTGTTAATGACCGTTGTCTGCTGGCGTGACGGAGTTGCGATTGTGAGGCTAGTGTGGAGAAGACTCCTTTTTCATGTAGTTAAAGTAGAAAATAAGAACGCACGCCGACTTGTATTGTTCATAATATAAATAGTAAAAAATAGAACAAGGATCCTACCTGAGTTTATAAACGACAGGTGAATTGCGATCCCATATAATTGTTTTTCCCAGAAATCGCTATAAAATAAACACAAACAAACTTAGTTGACAAGCAAACCACAAAAAGTTTTTAAATGAAATAATGATTAAAGTGAGTAAAGATCCCCATTAGTACGTTGTTTAGAAGAACGTTTCACAAAAGATATAAGTAGGTATTTAATAGTTTTGACGATACCCTAATATTCCAGTTGTAAAGAGCAAAGAACAACTGCACGTAAAATTTTGTATTTAAATGTAAAACTGAACTACTGACGGTACTAAATAGTAATTTATTAATGAATAGATAGGTAATAAATTTTAAATAAACATCGATAATTTTATTTAGTAGTCCAAAGAGACCCCTACTTCCTCCTAAAACATGTTAATTATACGAATGGCGCGCGAAGGCACTAAATCACATTTTTGATTAAGTTTATTAAAATAAATCTGATTCATACTTAAATACATCACGGTGCTTATTTTTACATTTTTAAAGTCCTTGATTATGAATGCCTTTACTTTTTAGAATGTTTAATATGATTATTGAAAATACCATCCAGTTTCGAACGCATTTTATTCATGATTCATGTTTTATGGGTGAGTACTTCAATAGCAAACATTGTTATGCATTCCTCCAAATAGACTTAGTCAACAACAGTTTTCGTTGATCGTTTCTGACATATATTTTTAGCATAATATTATTTTAACACATAGAGTAATTTTTGATGTAAGGAACTGTAAATAAGTACATCAGTTTCATAGATTTTTATAGCGATATAGACGTAGGTAATAATCAAAGTTTGGCAACGTTTGTGTGTGTAACATAACTAATATATGTTGATTATAATTTTAAAAAAAAGACGCTTTATACACTCACAGCCCCACACTAGGATTCCCTGTGTCGTAGGTGCCACGGACACACTCAACGACGTATACACAAACACCCAGACCGAAAACAGAAATCTAAATTCATCATTCAGATATCTGTCCGGGGATCAAACCCGGAACCCACTGCGTGTCAGATCGGTATGATGACCGCTCAGCCACGCGGGTCGTAATTATTCCATAGGTACATTATATTTATGTAATGTTTGATGGAAAATATTTTTCTCAATAAACATGGATAAGTAATTTACATTGTTTAAATATATTACACAGTCGTAAAATGTGAAGTTCAGCCAACCTTGAACATAAACTAATATTTCGCATGTTCGTAAAATCGCAAGATGTTAAATTTAATTAGTTTTATCCCAATGTAAGCAACGCTTGTTTTCGTGGTCAGAAGTATCAATTGATTTCAATAAATATATGACGACACAGTAACTCATCAAGAGATGGCGGCATTGCATTCAAAATCACACTATCGAAGTTTTCTCGACATCTTATGTATACTAAGAACTAATTCTGAACTAAAATTATTGGAGCACGGCCGCTTCCCGAATATGATCAACAAGCCCGGTGAGAGATCTCCCTTTGCTAATAATCCTTAACAAATCCCTTTCAAATATAATTTAATCGAGAAGCAAGTAATAAAAAGAATCTAGAATTCACCGGAATCCATAACACCAGAATCCAGTAGGTAGGTACACAACGTTAGTGTTTGACACCAGCTTTTGACTCAAAGGTAGTATAACTCTTTGTGGTTCCACTCAGAAGGCACCAATACGTATCCGACGGGTTCCAATTGAGTCCTCATGGGTAGCAATGCACCTGATCTTATCTGGGGTCAGTTGCCACTTACTATCAGGTGGACCGAAAAAAAAGGAAATCTTTATTTGCTTTATAACAGCGGTATCAAACACTGAAGTTGTGTTCTGGAAGGTGGGGGAAGGATAAGACACGAGGTATTCTAACTTGCTACCGCTGGTGTATCCTGCGCTCCGGCTTCTCCATAGCGAAACACCAAAACTATAAATTGAACCAAATTGTGAACCAATTGGTACGAAGAAAAAACAGTAGCATAGCATCAAGTGGTCTGCAAGCTTACACTATTTCAGTTTAATTAAAAAAGAAGCATTTTCCACATTAGTGGTTGGCGACATCGCTAACGGGGTCATCTCATCAGCCACTCATTCGTATGCGCCCCCTCTCAGGGTTCACTGAAGCTCCATCATAGCTTAATGACATAATACAACAGAGTGGTTAATTGAAGCCGCTTAATGCAACATTATTTTGATGACCCCTGTTATTATGTTTATGCCATCTTGATGCGTACATAATTCAGTTATTAACGTTTAAAATGGTTTCGCTCATGTGAGAAATATTGAGTTACCTTTATATAAATGTTAACAAATCCTAACGGTAATTACGTACAAAGTAAAAAACTATATGTTTTTATCATTTTGCTGTAAGTATTGAATCATATAGTTACGCCGAGGAAGTACCACGGGCTCATTTATTTTCGGCGTGAAGCAGTTCTTGCACATCGGTGTAAGTGTGTGGATGCCTGCTGACTTACAGTGGTGTAGCTACATAGCCAAGGGGCCTGGCGAAAAATTAAAAGGGAGCCTTACTAACGAGCCATCCATAAATTACGTCAAACGTTAAAGGGGTGAGAGGGAGTCGTTAACACTTCTGTTATTGGGCAGAAGTAGGTGAGGTGGTGGTGCCGTCGGAATCGAGCCACAAATGATTCTACCATCTTCAAACCACAAAATAGTTCAAAATACAGCTGTATGCAAATTAACCCCGAATAGAGTCGGCATAAGAACTAAGAACTCGTAATATCAATCAGACCCTAACACAACATTGCGAACACAGCTATAAGACATACATTTTCGTATTACACTAAATGTTACCTACGTCACATCACCAGCAATATAAATCTCCAATCCGTTCGATGCAAAATCTATAAAACATTTCAGTTACTCCGCTTCGCCTACAATTCCCAGGCTATTACGTCATCCATCAATTCCATTCAATCGATTACAGATCAGGGAATTCGTCCAAACTCATGAGTAATGTATGAAAACCCTAGTTAAATTACAACAGTTAACGCACACGGAAATGATAGTTGCGGATCGGCGCCGGCAACACGTAACACGAATAGCAAGTTCGATTCTTCGCAGAAATATTACGCTGTATATTTTATTTATTTGTTGTAGATTAAGTCCAGTTGTGTTCTAAGGTATAGGTGTCGGATTAAGAAACGTAGAAAATAGCAAACAGCCCATGATCATCAAATATGAATTATCCCTGCCGTCTAAGAATATCTCCAACCAACGAAGGACTATCCCTAAGGATTTACTAAAAACACCTCATATTATATATCCTATATCACAGCAAAACATTAGAGCACAATTATAAAGAAAAAACGGTGAAGTAGAACAGCGTGACAGTAGAACTACTTCCGAAGTAACTTCCTCCAATTTCATTGTGGTAAGTTATATAAAATTTTCTAATGTATAAGAATAATATATACTATCTGCTTAAAACCATTATTTGTTTTGTAACGAGTGTGTATTTAAATATATTTTTTGGTTAATTTTAATTGCGACTTTAGCTCGTGGTAAGTGGTATTCGTTACCTGAATACAAAAGTAAATAAAAACAAAATTGGACAAGCCAGCAAAACATGAATCACAGTTGAAATAAGACGGCTCCACACATCAATTCCCACGTTTCAAGTCAAGAAACTTTGTCTGGATCGTAAATCCGCCAAAACACGATGCAAAGACATTAAAAGCTTTTAATTCGGCTGTAAACACCCAATAAGTTCCAGTGACTTTTGCTGTGGAAGTGCTCATTATTTTTAAGCTGACAGAGATATCTCGACTGTTATTGAATAGTTTTCAGCTATATTTTACATTTACATTTAAATAATATACAAAAAAATACTAATATACTTTACCTTAGTATAACTACAAATACTAAGCAGAAATTTTTTATGTTTATAATATGCATCATTTTGTAAAAACTTCCGTTCCTAAAATTATAATTTACCTACTTATATAACAATTACAGTTTATGATTTCCAAATTATACTTACATTTGAACTAACGGACAGAAATATTAGGCACCGTATGCACATCACGACGTCATTTGTATTCACAACAGTCGAATTCATTTACTCTGATTGGTATTGCACCGGAGTGCAGAGGGCTTTAAAAGTCAGTCGTTTAACTGATACGCTTATACTCAGAAAAATTAAAATTCAGATAACAATACCCTTATTCTTGAATCTACTTTATCGAGAGCCGACATTACTTTTTTTATACATATCTTTACCGGAAAGACAAAAAGACTAACACGCCAAACGGCCCTTTGGCGTGTTAGCCTTTTTGCCTTTCCACTGACGATATTTACTTGCATGCCTACACAATCATTTCCCTCGCAAATCAACATGACTGCGTAATTTTAGGTATGGCTTTTTTGCTTGATATAGGTAATCTTATTGTATGTGTGAGATGAGAAGCTGTATATTTTTATCTGTGGACGGTGACATAAAGGTGTGGAGAGTAGTGCCAAGATTGCGCGCGCTTTTTGAGCTCGATTATCTATTATCTGTTTGTGGTGAACTAAAATACATATAATAAAAACATTATTGAATACGTGGTTGTATTTATAATTCTTATGAAAATCCATCTAGTAAAAAATCTGTTATAATTTAAATTACTTATCTATTCATTTATATTTGTAGGCACGGCCGTTCGCCCGCCACGGAAAACTATTTACCTTTATACAGATCTCATTCATAATGAGAACACAATAAGAGAATTAATTTTTAACAGACTTCCAAAAAGAAAGAACAGTATTGTATCGTTGTGTATATTTTATATCCTTGTAAATAGATACCTTTAACACTTTGACTATGTAATTTTAAATGAAAAAAATGCTTAATAAGAATTTATTAAAAATGTACATTTTTTACCCATCATAATATCACCCGCAAAAAAACAGTGTAATCTTTATTTAAATACATATTAAGTATGTTCTTATTTACATAACACGGACTTTGTGCCTAACAACACTCTCAGGTATTCAAATCGATATTATTGTTTTGTATGTACTAGGAAATAATGAAACCACATAGTTACTAATTAATATTTATTCAATCGTCTATTTTCACTGTACGTGAAGCATTTTACATTATTCATTTGCATATGCACACACTGCACATTATAATCTGTACCCTGAGTATGAATTTTCAATCGAGCACTCGATCAATCCGATCGACGACACGGCAACTCGATCTCTTTTACATTATGACAGATTTCGATGATATGACAGTTTCGATGCGATCCACCAGAGGCGATGCGTGTAGAAGTGAGAAAACTCAATATCATGGATCGATTCCGCCAATCAAAAAACTCATACTATGGGTATTGTTTAGTATCTAATAAGCAAGCACTGGCCTGTATGCATGTTCATTATATTAGTTCTCAGTGGTAACATGAAGTTTTTAAAACGCTGTGAGTTATAAAACTACATAAGATTGCTCAGTAGACAAATAGATCGATATGCTAAACCATGCTTACGAATATGAGTGAATAATTATGATTTTGGTGGTTTTACAGCTTTTATTTTATTATCTCACAGCGCCTAAAATTTTGTAGAGGCACCTGCCAGCTTTTCTACTTATACAAATGAAAATTTATATATAAATATTAAAATTCATTCAAATGTTATTATTTCGATAATATATACATTCTAATATATTACAACATATATTTTTGCTTGTCAATGTAAATAACTTAAAATATAAATAAACGTAACTTTTCAATATAATACTTTACAGTAAATAAAAGCATGTTTTGTACATTGGCCGGGGATCTGGTGTATATTATTTGTGTATATTTGGCAACATAGTAATTAACAATAATTGCACTAGAGGTGGGTTTTTCCAAGGAAGCCACGTTTTCAGTAACTATGACTCTTAGATTACCTGTAACAAACATAAACAATTATATTGTATTTGTAATTTTTAATATATTCTAATAATGTAGATACTAAAGGTGGTAGAACCCTTTGTAGTTCGACTCCGGCGGCACCACCGCCACGCT
>DWRA01003592.1:0-11864 GCA_018250295.1 Spathilepia clonius | reverse complement strand
ACAAAATTTTGTCAAAAATGGTTTTTTCTCAACACTTTCGTTGTGTGGATTGGTTCCTGTTTGCATAAGTAGGTCCATTTATTTTCCCAGTTGTAATAACAACCTTACTGATTGATACGGCGAGATATTTTTCGTTATCGGTATTTTAAAACTTAATATTCGTTAAACATAGTTATCAAAGTTTAAAAATTTGTAGCAATAGTAAAACTTCACCGTGTTTTCCCCGTGGAATTAATTTGAATTCATTACAAGATAATTATACCTTTCTATCCCCGCGAGTGAATTATTTCTTCGAGCGCTGTATATGTACATTTTCACAAAAGTGCCACTGTTCATGTATAACAATAGTTGTAATTTCATAGTATACTGAATATACTGTTTTAATTTACTAATGGGGCACTGTTATAGTACTTCTATAGCCAGGAAATTTAGGTATAAAATTATAAAATCACTTTCATACACATTTTAACGACAGTGCCACAAAATGGTTTTAATTTAGAATAGGTGGTCTTAAACGAGCACTACTATTGACAAACTATTACTGTAGTAATTCATTACTATATAAACAAATTGTTAATTAAATATAGGCCAGTCTCAAAAGTAAACCAAAGATAATCGGACACTCATATTTTGTAGCATATTATGTCGTTTATTTTTATACTAACAAACTGCACGAAAATACTGCTTTAAATTTTGAAAACAATCTCAAAAATGTTTGAAAATTTAACTGATATATTTTAAAATGCTACGTCTTATTCAGTTGGTATAAAGGTCCAGTTTCAGACCTTTATAACAAATTGTATAAAAAATCATTTCTTTTTCTTTTAAAGTGTGTAATATGGTAAATAATAATTGTCCATTCGTGCAATCTAGTTTAAATGTTAACTTCATGACAATTCTATTAACACCTCTGAGTTCCTATCTCCACATAAACCTTATCACAATGTACTTAGCCTTACTAGAATACTTCTCTCTTTTAACATGACAACTTATTAATGCTCTATTTTCCTCTTACAACATTCCTTTCATTAATTTGATAAGTGCGAGTTTGTTCATCAATTTTGTGGTTTTATTCTTTGTCAATTTCAGAATTTAGGTTTAGAATTGTTTAGTTACATTTGGAATTGTCTATCAAGAAATTGAAAATGAACTGTAGTTTCATGTTTGCATTTATTTTCTTTCTCTATACAATTAGTGTGTGAATTGTTTTAAGATTTGTCCCAATAATCCCTTAAAATACTTTATAGATTTGTATGGTTTTCTAATACCTGCATAGGATTGTAAATGACAATTTCTTTTAGTACAGTCAACAAAAGATATCACAATTATGTCTTACGTTTGTTTAATGATCAATGTGATATTTTGTACTTGACTGTATAGCAGCTCTGAGGCAATCTTTAGTGATGATATGAATAATGATTAGAATTTACAAGTTATGTCACATTTACATTAGTTTCAACTTTGGAGTTAATTGTGGGGTAAAAATCTCTATTTTTATTAATGATGTATTCTTAACGAACTTATTTAGTCTATAATTAACTAGGTACTAATAACACTGTTACATACTATTGTTTATTATATGTATATTCTATTCGATGAGTTGAAATCGACCACTGCGAAATATGTTATTGGCTCATTGAATGGCAATATTTAGAGGTTTTTCACAATATTGTAAAAAAATAAAAATAATGTATTGGCAATAGACTTTTTGAACGAATAAACGGTAAAGTTTTCAATATGGTGTTTCATTATATCGACTGATGTCTCACACAGGCAAGGTAAGTGTTATTTAGTCTTAAAAGAACTAAATTAGCTGCTGACTACTGCAACTCGAGCGCGAGGCCCGAGTCTTAAACGTTCAATAGCGCCGACTCATAATTAGCACAATTAGATCGATAGATAGACTAAAACTTAAGTATCTGCATGTTTAATTGGATCGAGTGGAATACATTACACAACTCAAAGAAATTCCTCCACTGGTGACAATAACTGAAAAAATTAAAGACATGCATGGCCTAAATTGGAAATACAGTGACGGAATATCACCCACACGATAAACATTAATCAAAAATACAGTCAAAACATGAAATAAAACATAAATCTTACTCAATACATTTTATTAGAATAGGTCATATATCAATCAGTTTGAATCCGAAACTTAAAACGTAGCTTAACTAGTAACTTCTGTACACCACAAGCGTTCACTCACTCGATTACCGCTGTAACCAGTCAAAACCTAACTACCTATCTATTACTGATATTTAGGTATTGTATCTTATTTTATTGAGCACGAGACGACATTTACAACGTCGCCTCGCGTTTAAAACTAACACATTTGTGTTGCAAACTTCTTAATCTAAATGCAAGACTTGCCGAGTGACTGCTATTTAACACACGTACCATAAAGAAAAACTAACTGTACCTATATTTATTTGGAATTTCAGTATACAATACAGTGTCATTGTAAATATTTTTCGTTATACAGATTTATTCAATCTTGGTTGTCAAAGTTGAAATTGAAATTTAAATATTCATAACACACTAATACAGTAACTATTAAGAAACTATCAACTATTGTTTAATTATCTAAATTTTACGCGAAATAAAACTAACCCCATTTAAAAAACCACACACAACCCACTTAACAGGTGCTTTTTATTTTAAAATATTGAAAGTCACTCTTAATGAAACTGTGTACATAATATCTTATCTAACATTATAGCACAAAACGAGACAGATAATGATACTTACCAACAGTCTCGTCAACACTATTCAAACTAATTTAGTCCCCCACCAATCATGTATAAAAATTACTGAATTACACGCTAATTTAGAACTATACATATTGCGAACGAGGCAATTCGTCGACTGCACTTTTACGTAGCGTTAAAAATTATATCGGAACATGTAGGCTTTTAATTAGGATTCGAATGTGAAATTAAGATTTTTAAATTTAGAGGTGTCGTGGAACTCATCACCACATTCCACTTGACGATAAACCAATAAAAATATTTCTCTTTTCCACCTAGCATTCGGAATGGAATCACAAATATAACCTACGAGCCGAAAGGCGAAGGCTATCTTTGAATCCAATCCACTCGCTCAACGAAGCGCTCACAAACAATTTGTACTCATCTCTGTCAAGTGGAACGCGCGGTGGCTCACAGACGTCTCCGCCTATTACACTACAACAAATAATTATTTTAGTCACAAGCGTGCAGTCAACACCATCGCCAAGGCAAAGTCCATGCATCGTGCGTGGTGGGGGGTCGCGGGGGGACGGGGGGTCGCGGCGGCTGCGGGGGGCCGGGGGGTCGCGGCGAGTGGACGCGCCCCGGGGGTCACTTCTTGTCGCCGGCGGCCGCCCCGCTGTTGCCCGTGTTCGCACCGCCGTAGTTCTGGTAACAAGTTATATGTATATTATTGTTAAGCATATATGGCTACAAAGGGCCAACTTAATAGCTATAGAGCAGCGGTCGGCAACCTTTTAGCAGACATGGGCCGCTCAGTGGCAAAATAAACTAAAGGCAGGACGCACATGTAATACAAACCCCAGAAGCCGAATATACCTGTATAATTCATCAAATCCCATACAAAAAATGCTTTTCAAATTATTAAAACATACAGAATTTAATTAGTACACATGTTAATTACATTACGTTTATAGGTAAAAAAATGTGGAATTTAAATGGAAATTATAATTACAAAATTACTACTGCACTTCACGGGCCGCGCGTTGCCAATTCCCGTCATAAAGCATATATATTTCATTACTGAACATTTTTGGATTGTAATGATCTAGACTATTGAATGGCTAGCTTTATAATTGGTCGCCAAAAGCGGGCTTTTTCAAAATGACAGACTTTAGTATTCCAGGTTCCATACAAAAATGTTAGTTGCACTTTTTAATATGACTACGATAAACTCTGGTTTGTTAACACTAAGTACACTAAACTGTAATAGTTACAAACTCCAAAATTAACCAACAAAACACACAACTAATATAACTTCATTCACTAAATAAAAAAGTGACTGAAATTATCTGGCCTTCTTACACAATAGTTCGCTCTTAATAAGAACTTGTCAAATATTCAAAGATTAAGATAAAGAGAGACACTTTCTACACTCACAGCCTCAAGCTATGATTCCCTATATCGTCGGAGCCATGGACACACAAAAAGACGAAAACACAAGCGCCCAGACCCGGAACAAAAATTTAAAATTCAATAATCTTCCTGGCTGGGAATCGAACCCAAATAGCGATCCTATATGCAGAGGTGAGCAAAAATATAATCACCTGGAAGTACTGGGCCCACGCCTGCGCCTGGTCCGCGCTGCTGCCCTGCTGGTTGTTCCCTTGCTGCTGTTGATACTGCAAATAAATATTTATTACATTCACATATTGACTTCATATATCAAGATATGAAATATGTTCCATACATGTAGCAGTTTGAACCGATTAAACGGGCTTAAGATTCAGACGATTTCATGGTAAAATATTAGTCAATAATTTAAGCAACACGCTTCCTCTTGTAAATTTTAAATACGATTACATTGAATTTTGCTAAAACGTAATGTTCCCACAATCATGTAATTTTTTCTTAGCCTTAGCAAAACTGCACCCTTTGTGACGCATACATAGGTTTTCTTAATGTAACCATAAGTTTTTTTATTGACCAAAACAATAATTTGTGGTACAACACGCGGACTAAATGCTAAAAAGTTGGATATTATAAACTTCTGATTTTATTTGTAAGCACACCGCGTCTGTAGACGTAAATAAAGCCTAACTCGACAAGAGACGGCACAACCCTTGCATTTCGCTCTTCTTTTTTATATGGTGAAATGGCAACCGCGCATGCAGTCCACCTGATGGTAAGTGACAACCGCCGCCCAATTTGTAAGCAAACCCAGATAAGACTAGGATCCTACCTGAAAACGACCACAGATGCGTTGATACCCCTGAGGACTAAGTTGGAATGCGTCCGATAAGAAGTCTCCCTTACCACACCCTTCAAACCAAAATACAGCAGCTCTTAACATTGCTGTTATTAGGCAGTGTGGTGACTTCCCGCAACTCGTCAAGAGATGGCGCCACTGCATTCTGAATAACGCTATGTCCGTTTTCTCAACATCTTGTACATATACAAGCTCCGAACTGAGACTGTTCGAGCACGGCCGCTCCCCGGGCATGATCATCTAGCCCACAGGCAAGATCTCCCGTAGCCAAAGGCAGAATGTATAGCTTATTATATAGGCGTGGCGGTGGTGCCGCCGAAGTCAAACCACAAAAGAGTCTATAACTACGTGCTCGACACCACTCAGCGGCTAGCCTTGCCGTTACCAGATAACCTAACACCTAGCCACTCACCCCGGGCCAGCCCTGCTGCTGCTGTTGCTGCCACTGCTGCCACTGGTACCACTGCTGCGCGGTGTAGTTGGCCGGCCACTGCTGCTGCTGGCCGCCCGCCGCGCCCTTGCCCTGCTGCTGCTGCTGCTGCCCCTGTTGCTGCTGCTGCCCGCCCATCTGCTGGTTGTTGCCCGCATTGCCCGGGTTCCAACCCCAGTTGCCCCAGTTACCCCAGCCTGGGTACAAGCAAAAAAAGTTTTTTTGAATAATATGATAATTTACTTTTTGGACGGATAAAAACTGTAGTGTTGTGTGTTAGTAGTTAAATAAGTAACTACATATAACACAGATAAGAGTTATTAATTTGCAAACGTAAGCAGACCGCATAGCCTCCGACATCCTTGACAGTTCACGGACGACTGGCGGGAATAGCCGAGCGCGGCCGAAGATTCCCGAACCGATTACGCGGCGCCAGCGCTACTCGTATATAAAAATATTGTTTGGTCGTGAGTGTCACCACACAGTAAAAGAAAACATAGTGAGGAGTGAGGACACACTTGTCTTAGTATTCCCTAAAAAACGTGGTACCCTTTGTGGTTCGGCTTCAGAAGCACCACCGCTACAACTTTCTCGGCCTAATAACAACAGTGTTAAGCGCTGCTGTGTTCTGGTTTGAAGTAAGGGAGCCACGCTTATCCGAGGTATTCCAACTAAGTCCTTAATAGTTGCAATGCATCTTCAACCGACCTTAGATAGGTTTTTAATTATATCTGAGGTCAGTAGCCACTTACCGTCAGGTGGTCTGTAGACTAAAGCCTATGCCCTTGTCACTATGTGAGAAGACCCATGCCCAACGCTAGGATAGAAATAAATAAATACGTAACGTTTTCTACACTCATCGTAGGAATCCCAAAGTAGGATTTTTGTTATGTTTTTTTTTTATATGATGAAGTAGCAAACGAGCTTGCAGTGCAGCCGATGGTAAGTGGCAACTACCGCCCACGAACATTTGTGATCCACCCCAGATAACAATAGAATCCTAACTGAAGTCGACCACAGATGCGTTGCTACCCCTGAGTACTAAGTTAGAATGCGTCGTTAAGTTTATCTCCCTTACCACACTCTTCAAACCAGAACACAGCAGAGCTTAACACTGCTATTATTAGGCAGAAATAAGTGTGGCGGTGGTGCCGCCGGAGTCAAACTACAAAGGGTTCTACCACCTTTAAAAATGTGGTGGTTGTTATGGACACATAAAAACGAATACACTAACACTTACACCGAAAAACAGAGAACTAAATTCTTATAGTGTATGCTTGGTCGGGGATAAAACCCGTAACCAAGTGCGTGTAAGACATGTATGGTGACAGCTCCGCTACGCGACTCGTCCAGCATCGATAATAGGTGAAACTTACTTCATATAACACAATTTTCGCTTTAATATTAGAAGGTTATACCTTACCGAAGCGATATCGCTTCGGTAAGGTATAACCTTCTATTATACAACAAGTCCCTTAATAGTCATTTAAAACTGAGAGCACTTAACCGGCCTCCAATAATGACTTCTTTCGAATCTTTGATCTTATTTCGAAAGGATTTATTTTGATAACACTTAATTAATTTAAGAGGCAATAAAGAAAATGGAGTGGTATTTTAGACTTAGCTCAATTAGAAGGCTTTCAACAATTTAGTGTATTAATTGATAGACTCTATTTAATAATTACATCATAATATTTTTTACTATTTTGGCTTAAGATAACAAATAAAATTCAATTAATTTTACTCGATTTTAGATTAATATTTTAAATCAAATTTAATATTTTTAAAAATCAAATTGGGGTTTTTTTTTGTTACATATTTTGAAAGTGGAACACCTTTGTCGTTTATTGTTACTAGCTTGTTGTTTGTTTCGCTCTCAGATTAAAATATAGCATCAACAACAACTATAACCTTCAATAGTTAGGAATAGATGTAAAAAATTCTGCTTCAAATCCTACAAAATAAGTATGTTGTAAAAATGACGCAAACTACTAAAAATGTATGAAACTTTCCTATAAACGAGCTGTATGTTCCTGAAGTTGTTTCATAGCGAAACCTAGAAATAAAGTAGACAAGATATGCGAAGGAAAGTAGTTACTGTTGTTTCGATATTTGTAAAACCACAGGCATTGCCTATTTACTTTGACTTTGAAGAGATTTTACAATATTTCGAAGAATAACATCGTTTCGGGAATACTTTGGGAAAAAGTGAATTTCACATCCCACTCGTTCAAAATATAAACATTTTAAAGACCTACCGTAGCACCATACTGCATAATTTTACAAATTTGAAGGTGGTAGAATCCTTTGTAGTTCGACTTCGGCGGTACCACCGCCACACATATTTCTGCCTCATAACAATGTTAAGTGCTACTGTCTTCAAATTTGAAGGGTGTAGCAAAGGAGACTTTGTTATACGAGGCATTCCAGCTAAATTCTCAGAATAAGCAACGTATCTTTAATCGACTTCAGGTAGGATTCTAGTCCTATCTGGGATAGATTACAAATGTCAATGCGGCAATTGCCACTTCCCATCAGGTGGACTTGCTCATTTGTTATTCTATATAAAAATAGACATAAGCTAAAATCTCTTATAATTGAAAATATAATAGGCTCTAACATAATTCGTCGACATTCATTAATCTTTTCGTACTTTCTCGTCAGTTCCGGCACTTTTGGCCCGGCTCCTTTTCAATAATAATTTGAACGAGCGACCCTTACGACCCAGTCAATTCGTTTAGTCAATAGTACATCTTGTTTGTATGGCGGGTCGAAAAGAAAAAAGATTTTCGATATAATTTACCTCATACCTACTCAAAAGTTGAAGTAGCGAACGTACTGCACTAGGTGGTAAATAGTTACTCCGGTTGCTTTTTCAGAGATCTCGGGGTCCTTCACTAAGCGCTAAGGACGGCCGCGGGGGGGGTTTAGTGGATAAAAATCCCACAACCCTTTGTCACTCCCACGGCACGGGTTCCTTTTGAAGGTTTCCCCCTCGAAAAGAAATAGTGCTAAATAGTTACTGCTTTCTATGGATCTATAGTTCACACTAGGTAGGAGTAGTAAAACAGTTGTAAATGAATATCTCCCTCCAAGAGCTAAGTTGGAACGCCTTGCCGATGTTGCAATCAACACAAAAAACACGACGGATTCTATCTTTATAACAATATACACTATAACTTAATAAGTCTAGCAACTTGTAGTACTTTCACTCCGGCAATATCACCGCCACACCTTATTTTCTCTAACAACATTGTCAATCGCTGCTGTTTTTCTGTTTAAGGGCGTGGTAAAGATATACTTATCCAAGGCGTTTTAATTTAGTCTTGACGGTTATCAACGTACTATACGACCAACGATTTTAAGGATTCTAATGTCAATGGGATCGATTAGACACGTCCATGGGAGGGTTTACTACTTCTGCACGTACAAAATATAAACAAATACTCAAGTTCGCGCACCAAAACCAACATTCTTTCTTTTATACTTTCATTCATCTTTTATACTCGTAGCATCGGATGCCTTCTATCGAGTCTTTTCAATACGGTGCCAATTTGGCCGGCCTCGAGTGACTCAACAACCTTCCCGTCAATTCGTTTAGCCAATCGTCTATTATCCATTCACTTTATATAGGCGACCCGAAATACCCTGATTTTGATTTCAGACAAATAACGGACAAAGCTTTGTAACGGGTAACCTATGATATTACTTCTGGCGAACGATTTTAGATTAGGTTGTCGCATCTTTTTTATATAAATGTAGCAAACGAGCATACAGTCCTAAATGGTTATTGCCGTTTATAGACATCTGTGACCACGTCCATTTAGAACAGGGTCTTCCTGAACCGATCGTAGATGCTACTAATGAGGACTAACATATCCGCCTTATAAGTAAAAAACCGAGCATCTTCAACCTTCCACCGAAACACTGAACTGTTTATGTTAAATATGGATACGGCGTTAGTTTATCTCGTATCGACCCACAGTAGTTCTACTTACAAAATCCATTATCTTCCTAATTTTTATAAAAACTAGTTATCGTTTGGCAAAGGGAAATATCCTGCTGGGCTAGGTGACCATATCCAGGGAGAGGCCACGCTCCGAAAGTCTCAGTTCGGAGCGTTCATATGTACAAGATGTTGAGAAAACTTCGATAACGTGATTTAGAATGCAGTGGTGCCATCTCTTGACGAGTTGCGGGAAGTCGCCACAATTTATCGTGAAATAGTGTTTCGCCATTGTATTTTTTGATTTACTCTGCAACCGATCCGTTGCTATGTCCGAATATTTTAAGAACATATTTAAAAATAAGGATTACAACTGAATATATTCTTTTGAAGTTCATTCCATTACTAGGTATAACAAAATATAGACAATCCAAGTTGTGGAACCGTAGAATAAAAATCTACTTTGGGTTGCTGCCAATATTCCAACAAGGTACTCGTGGGTTGGGCGCGTGTGAAATACTGGTACCCACATGTATATTTATTATTACATGAAGAAAATAAATAAATATTTATAATGTGAAATATTTAAACGATTATTATGAGTGTACGTAAAGGTTTGACTTATCATTAGCGTTCTTCGTGCTGTGTTCAGTCCTTAAGAGTTTAACAGGGAAGAGACTCTTGTTATACTAATAGCTCCACACTTCCAAAAATATGTCTAAATCATAAACATAAACATCTAAACCAAGAACAAACATATAACGTTAACATATCTGGCTAGACGGGCATCGAACCCAGAACCCTACGCGTGTTACATATCGCGCATATTGTTTACAAACACATGCAGCATTTCGAATTAGTCTCGAAGATAAAATATAAAATTAAACTTCTTAATATTATAGAAGTTCTTAATCTTTGATCATATTGGACTTTTCAACATTTGGTACTTTGGCATAAAAATAAGTACATAAAACATCTTTTAGAAATAACGTAGTAATTTATTTAATGTTTAGCGAACCACTTCTGGCGCCGTGTACCTCTCGTTCAGAAAGTAGCTCTATAACTAACGCAATACATCTTACCTTCAAAGGTTACAACGGTAATACTTTCCCCTAGTTGCGAATCCAAAATTCCTCTCCCTACATTCAATTCCCTTTATTTCATTCCCACACATCACTCACACCGTGGTACTTACGCCCCGTCCTTTTCAATACGCCGCTAATTTGGACGACCTCTCGCGACGTCAATTCGTTTAGGCGAACCGATGAAACACGCCTTTTTCTCTTTTAATGGAATAATGGGTACATTAGATGTTATTCTGAGCGAGTATTTATGTTGGAATAAGACTTTATAGTCAAGTTACTGTCCCACTGCTGGGCGTGGGTCTCTGCGTTTAGGTTATACTCCACCATGCTGGCAAATCACGGATTGGTATACTTCAGAAACCCTTAAAGACTTTTTAGAGAATTCTTTGAATGGGGGTCTGGGTGTGGGTCTCAAGCCGTATTCATCCAACATTTTAACAAGCAGAGGAGCATGCCTAGAATTCGACCTCGGACCCCGCGATTGAGACTCCGTGTTTCGATCACAGGGCTGTAACTACTCAAAGTTTGTGTATTAATTATAAAATGTACTTAAACATGTGCAACTTGTAGCAAATTTTTACAAAAATCCTTTATTCCTTGAAGTATTTATTACCATATTAATCCAGTGTGATGAAAACAATTATATTCAAGCATCAAAAATTGCTCAGGTGCGTAAAAGAATAAAAAGGCAAGTCAATAATATGTACGTTATTAATTATCTCATATAATATACGCACGCAGATGTACTGCTAGAGTACGTAAATGTTGTAGGAACACATTTTATGACAGTGACAAATTGCACAGTGATCGTTGTACGGGTCTGTTCCGGTAAATTAAATCTAGTAGAACTCGACGTGTGGATTAAACGTGGCAGGCTTACTATATAAAGGTATTTTTCGTGGTTACATTGCAGTACCAATGTCGCATTTATTTCTGCCTTTTGGTGAGTTAATCAATTCAGTGTGTGGTACGGCCAAGAAGACAGATGAAGTATTTAAGCTCAGTCTGCAGGAGTAGTTGTAAATCAGTTTTAGATAGGGAAGCCGTCGGTTTATTTGCTTTCGGAAGGCGCTTTAGTGACTACATTATGACGAGGCATTTATACGAGGTGTTCGAAGTAGAAATAAACCGGTGACGTGCCAGATTAGTGACCTAGCGTAGGTACAGTACAATTAAATTTCGATTTTAATCTGAATTAGGGAGAAGATTTTTATAGGTCACGTCGACAATTTAATAACAGTAGAACTATATGCCCCTTAACTCAAACGTGAACTACACTTTGAAGGTGGTAAAACCCTTTATGATTCCACTCCGGAGGTACTACCGGCACACCTATTTCTATCTAATAACAGCAGTGTTAAGCGCTACTGTCTTCTGATTTAAAGGATGTGATAAGGGAGACATACTTATCCTAATCATTCCAACTTAGTCATCTGGGGTACAC